>FIZR01002612.1:0-12105 GCA_900060175.1 Ferrisia virgata
TTTTTTTTTTTTTTTTTTTTTTTTTTTTTTTTTTTTTTTTTTTTTTTTTTGCTGTTTTCAATTGGAATATTTTTCGATTTTATATTATTATTTTTGGGCTTAGTTATGTGTATCTAAGAGGACCTGGGTAGGTAGGTAGGTACCTACCGTACCGACGTTATTTTATTGTGAAGAAGGCCGATTGAACATGATGGAAAAAAAGTTTCGTCGAATATTTCCTCCTTTTACTCTCGTATACGCAATTATAAGGTAGATAGGTAGGTGTTTAGGCGTGGTCATCTTTTATTTTCACAGAACTAACACATATTTGGCCTCTATTACAACAACCATTAACATTTCGTCTGCAAAATAAACTACATCATTATAATTATAATTCATTTCCCCTTCGGTACAACGAGTACACGTAGAACACGTAGATTAAAGAATTTATTACAAGCTTTTCCTCGTATCTAATATTGTACGAATTTTGTATTCCCTATATCTACCTGTACCTTACCTATACCTATACACCATAGGTACGCCTTATTATATTTATACATACTCGAATCTGAAGTCGTTCGTATTCGGTTAAACGATAAGTAAAATCCCTGGAAGGCTTTCTTGTAAAATTACAGGAAAATTGTACAAATGTTAGAATTACACCGAGCCGAATACAATAGGTTAATTAATGTTTTCCATTCTCGCATTTATATACATACTATCCGCGAATACAGCATAGAATATTTGAAATTAGTTCGAAACAATTTTATCAACTTGTCACGAATGTTCATTTAAGGATAGCGATGGCGTGAAAATTAATGAAATACAGCCTAATTAATAGATATTGTCTATGTCATTAACAATGGTTTCGATTATTAATATCACATGCCCGTAGGTATGTATATTTATATTTTGACGTTAATTAGACAGGTACGTAGACCCCCCCTATCTAGCTTAGTACCTACTACCTACGTGAACTATATTAATGGTACATAGTCTAATCATTACCAATCACCCGTCTTAATAAATAATTCTCTTTTTTTTTTTCCAACCCTTACTCGATTCGCCAGTTGTACAATGTACGTATATACCAAAGCTTTGATTTCTACCTTTTGTACTTGTATAGGTATATAAGCATTTGATGTAGGCATAAAATGTCAAGCCGAATGTTTTAAATTCGAGTCTTGATGCGGTTATCGATGTCCACAAATGCGTTCAATTTAGTAGCCTACCACCTATGCCTTGAAAAGGACAATTTACGAAGGATCACTTTGGTTTAGCTTTTTAGCGAAAAATAAGTATACGGTACAGGTAGACGGGATAGATACACTGACACGACCGTGACATTTTCGTCAAATACGCCAGTCGTTTGGTTATATATATATATATATATATATTTTAGTGAACTGAATATTCATAGGGTGTTTTTTTTTTTGAACCCTTCTCCAAATGGTACGTAAAGTTTTATTCGAATTCGAAGTTCAATTTGGTAATTTAATTAATCCGTCAATCGTACGGTTCGTAATATAGAATTAGATAGTAAATACAGGTCGATTTTAATCCAAGGTAATAATTTATATAAGTAAAGTAAATCGATGAAAATTCACATAAGCACTTACATGGTGGCACATTACTCTTCCAAAAATTAAGAATACGAGTATAAATAATGTTGGTTTGTAAATAGAATACGAACAGGTTTTCATTTCATCTACTTTTTGCCCAATACCTTGAAAAACTAACCCTTAAAGTACAACTTATGCGAAAAATCACAAAAGATTGCTTTTAACGTGTTAGCTTTTTCGTTGTACTTTCAGGGTTAAACGGTTCATAAAATTATAGTACACAAATGTAGAAGGACTTCTTTTTAATTTAAAAAAAAAAAAATCATAGATTCAAGTGCCTTACTGTAGAATGGCAACGAATTTTCCAAGGAGAGGGTCCAAATTTTCTTTGAGAAGTTGCACAAAAATCCCCCTCCTCCAACTCCCATTCTTCGCTATAGTGAAAAAACGTATATTTCTTATTAAAAAATCGCCGTGAAAGAGTGTTTACGTTAGGAAATTGAAACACACTTCAATGTGTACGGGAAGAAAGTGGTTATATACCAGAATTTTTTTCAAAATTTATTGGTCAACAGTTGGGAAGAAATAAATGAAAAAAAAAGCTCTTTCAGCTTGATTTTCGAGACATATTAGAATTATGTGAATTGAAAAAATTCATTTTCCTAATCAATGCTAAGGGTAGAAAGTGATTTTAAAGCGCATAATTCATACCATCGAAGGCCACATTTAGAACCCGGCTAAATCTGCATGTGAGATTCGTATACTAGAAATAAACCACAGCTCGTGTCTTCGCTTCAATAGGGCTGTTCGAAATAAGAAAAAAATGACTAAAAAACTACATTTTGGGAGCTGCGAAGGGGTGCAATGGGTTTGCAAAGTCGAAGCCCACAAAAGACAAATCTACGTCTCTACTAAATCTACGTACCAAATTTCAACTTCTTAGCTCAATTTGGAGGAAAGATAAGAGAGGACCAGCCTTTTTTAAAGGCATATCTCCCCCCCCCCGATTGACCTAGGAAGTTGATTTTTTGATATATTATACAACTTTGTATTCTCTGTTCATTGGCTTAAAAGTAACATTTTTTGCGACTTTAGCTCTTCAACATCCCCTCCGCCAAATTGGGGCAAAATTGAATTCTGACTCGAGGTCAATCCCACTCCAGAATATCAAATCTATTTTCAATTTAAACTTATTTTCTAAACTTGATAGATTTTGATCGATTTCGAGCTAGGCAAATGATTTTTAGTTTCGGGAGGGGGGGGGAGGATTATACATCTGACATGATCTAGAACCCCAAATCGGATTTCGTTGATATCCCCCTCCCCCCGACGGATCGAAATAGCCTAGTTTTCATTGATAATATGACATGAAGTCAGGCTAAAAAACCAACCTCAAATTCGTGTTCAGCAGATCAAATTGCTCTTATACAGACTACTTTTCACGTTCATGTTGCTCAAATTTTCGAAATGTAATTTTTTTACTTAAATTCTCAACTGCCAGCAGATTAAGTATAAAATCCTACAAAAGAATCGAAAATTCAAAACTCATGTTGGAACTCAGACAGGAATATGTAACATATTCCGTTTCAATAGAAAAAGGAATTAAATAAATAATTATTAAAAATAATTCAAATCTTTCGATGTCTCATTTTTTGCAGGTAAATGAACTACGATTTTTAGACTGGCCGTGGTAGTGGTAGCAGTCGAGGAGGGGGGTAAAATTTAATAAATACATATGTTAATTTGAAAATTCGCACCTAAGAAATAATAATAAGGATGTATGAAATCCAAAATTTTGAAAAAGGCGAAAGTTGAGGAGAGCAAATTTCAAAAAAGTTACCGCTTTACAACTATATCTTTTCAGCTTGATAGGGTAGAGATTGATTTTTGATTTGATAATTCAAACCCTCAAAGGCACACCTATGATCTTCATTCTTTACTGGACCTAAAATGACAAATTTCAAACATCCCAGCCAGGCCAATGGACAATACAAGGGGATTGAATTTTTCTCGAAAAGACTATCGAGTCTCGAAAGATTAGGAAAATTACTCAAATATTTCCAAAAATGGTTCTATGTTAAAAATGTCACTTTTTCCAAAATCGCTCGGATAAACCAAGCTTTTTTTTCTTTTTTGACAAAAGCATTGAATTTTTGTATTTTTGGGCATTGAAAATTAAAATACAGCTGTGAGGTATGTCTGTTGAACTATAGTGACACGATTTTGTTGGGAAGAATCCCAGCAAATATATCAATATAACTCACGCAAAAGAAAAACATTATACGACACTAAAAATAACACATCTAAAAGTACAACCAATTTAACATTCAACCTATCACCCAATATAACTAACACGGTACCTGTTAGTGTTGCCATCACAATGAACCAACACTCTTTCAGATTTAAAACACCTCAATCAATTCCGCACACCGGTCTGCCCCTAGCTCATTTTGGAGAGCAGATATGAGTTGGATAAACATGAAAAACGAAAAAAAAAAAAAAACATTCAAAAGCTATTTTTTCCGGGATGCAAGAAGGTGCAACAGGACTGGAAAGCCAAAATTCCCTAAACGTACGTTGAGTAGGTCCACGACCAAAATCAACTGATCACATCTGAATTGTCTAGTTCAATAGAAGAGGGGGAGTAATGCGAAGAACCGATATTTTTCAAATTTATCATCACAATTTATATAAAATTATCCATATATCTGATCTGCCGTCAATTTAAACCATTTTGGTCAGTATCAAAAAGAGTGAATACCTCAAGTCTCGAGTTGAGGGTTTAAATAAATATCTTACAAGTCCGAAAATGGTCTTTCACTTCATTTAAATGGATTTTCAACAATTTTTATTATTAATAATAATAATTTTTTCTATTCCAATTATCCCCCCTTCCCAGATCCATCAAATAGGTCGACAGTCAATGAAAAATCATCAAGTATCTAGGGAAACGGGTTGGTTAAGGGATGCTTTAACTTTTCTACTTCAGCTTTCTCTATTTTTGATAGTTATTTCGAATATACAATTTTGACTTTTTTCAGAATTCAATTCAAGGTTAGTAAGTAAAATCGTAAAACTTTAGTTCAATTGAGAAATTTCAGAGAAACCTTATCAAATTGGTAATCATTTTGGCGTGTCATCCTGTAAAAATCTTGGAACAATAAATTTATAATCATGGATAATGAGAAGTTTTTTTGTTCATAAGAAAACAGAAAAACTTTTAATTCTCTTTTATTATAAAGGATACCCACAGTTAAGACAGGTATTTTGACCCTGTCCTCAGATTTTAAAAATTACCATGGAACATTGTTAACATTTTATACAATAATTTTGAGTGAATAATACATAATCAAAAATTGAGATACAGGGGTTTTCTGATGTGCTCTTTCCATTGAAGGCGGTTTCGTTCAATTTAAAGTCAATTTTAATGAAAAAAAATTCAAAATATCCTCATTTTTCAGAGTTTTTTTTTGCAGTTGTTGACATGATCCACTACTCAAAATGCAAAAATAAGTATTCTGGGAGTAAGTACCTTTTAAGACACACATTTTAGAAGGAGAAAATTTCACGTATCTGTTTTGGTTATTGTGCAACATAGGATTAAAAATTTCTTTTGTTCATTTCACCCCATTTATTGGTTAAAAAACGTTGGAAAAATTCTGATATATAGCTCGCTCCTGCCATGATACATTATGGTCAAGTTTCAATTTTCCAGCATAAACGCACCTTTATCGCGATTTTTTATCAATAAAAAACACGCGTTTTTTCACTGTACCGACAGAGGGGAGTGGGGGAGGGGATAATTCTGGCGCTTAAAAATTTTTAACGCGACCCCCGACAACGTTCCAAGTTGATTTTAAAAATATGAGGACAAGACCAAATTACCCATCTTGACCGTAGGTAGGTAGGTAGGTAGGCAAGGCACCGTTTATTGTGTAAAAACTTTAACTGAATAATTCCCTAAAATGGCTACGAATTTGATAATATTTCACGGCCGCCATTTTTCTGACATGTCTCAATACATGAAGAGAATAATACAGACAAGCGAAGTACTTCAAGTGTTACATGCCAAATGAAAAAAAATTTTCACAGCTGTGTAGAGCATTTAAAATTACCCCCACAACCAAAACTACAGCCGTAAGATCCATGGGGGAGGGGGATGGGAGTTATGGGTAGTAGAATACCAAAATATTGACCAATAACAGTTGGAATAGAATGAAAACTGTAAATAACTCGAGTTCATACCGCGCTTAGGGGTTAATTTTTTCACCACATACTACCCTCTATATGAGCCAGCCAAAAAAATTGATGGTCCAAAATACACCGCCGAGGTGTTACACGCGGATTTGGGCGGCTACCCCACCCTTGGGTGGTCCATATCGAGGGAAAAAATTAGCCCCTAATCGCGGTATGGACTCGAGTTATTTCACTTTTTTCATTAATTTCGCAATGTTATTCGTCAATTTTTTGATATTCCACACATCATAACTCCGCACCCCGTCCCTCTCCAAATGGATCTTAGGAGCTGAAATTTTGGTTGTGGGGGTTGTTTCGAATACTCTACACAGGTGTGAAAAATTTTTCTCATTTGGCGTACAACACTCGGGGTACTTCTCCTGTGAGCAAAGTTTTTTATCAGACTTTATCCTTGCTGTTTGGGAGCTTGATGCAGAATGTTATTAATCGCGCGGATGGTGGTTATTTGTAAGGTATAAAATTCTCGAGCAGTAAGCATGTATGCGTTGAAATAATAGCCCTATTGCCGGGCTCTCTGCAATACTTGTAAATTCTCGACTGCCAAAATAGCAGCGAGAAAACGCACGAGGCAAAATTAATCAAACCGAGCACTCGATTCGAGTGGTTTGTACATATACGTAGTTTAGTACAGTGTACAAGGCTGAAAATTTCGCCAATCATCTCAAATTCAAGGTAATCTTTTAACGAGTTGAATACACTCGATAAATTGATTTTTCCTGCGACTAAAAATTTCTCTCCGGAATTTGAGCGAAACGTTATTAAACTCGGCCGGCATTTATCCATCCCTGTCGCTAAATTGAACCCCCTGCTATGATCCATTAGAGTAGCTTCGAACACGATATACTGCCAACATACGTACACAAGCACTTTCCGCCTGTAATACGCTGGTTTTTAAAAACTACACAGCAATTTTTTTCTCATCCGCCTACATATTTTCACCTCAAGAGAGACATTATCATTTCGGGTAAATGGCTGTCATATTGTATCAAATTACATAATATTCTGATCGATATTTGGCACTCACCGAAAACACTCGTTTCTTGATTTCCGATAGACTTTCAACCAGCTCGCGTGGAATCCTGCTTGACAATACGAATATCTTGTAAAATTTAGCACCACGTACAATACGGGCGACGTATTTCTTCGTCATCATCGATGTGGATCCTGCGGTAACAACACATCTACACATTTAAATACGCATACACACCAGCAAGCATATGCTAGGTAGTAGGTATAGGTATACATACAACAAACGAAATATGATAAGTCTTTTCGAAATATTAGTTTTGAAATGTATATCATGACAGCATCATTCAATTCACCGAGGTATAAACTTAACACGATCGTGTACCGTATACGCCAGTTCAACAATAATACACACGAAAACCATTTGTTCCAGGCAGAAGGTACATTTACGCTCATTTCTAACGCCATTTTTCTTTTATTTTTTATTTCTTAAATATAATAACGTACGTATTACAGACAGCCTTTTCCCCAAATCTACGTCTCGGCGATACAATAATAATATGAAAAAAAATATTTACCAACGAATGAAACTTCGATATTTGAGAATTTTCCAAATTTATTTTACGACTTGTTTGTACCTAGCCAATCCAGCCTACCAATGTCAGACGAGGTAATTCTGGTTTACGTGTTAAGATTTAGCATCTACCTACAAATACCCGACAGTGTACTAATAAAGGTATATAAAACTTCACATTAGCTTGCCCTCCGCCACTTCGCCTCTTGCAAAGGATCGCCGTTTATCCCTGCGAAGCAGGAAAATATATATATAAAACTTAACGTAGAAGTTTATTTTTTAAAAAAGTTCCTTCATAGTTTCATGACACGAGGTAATTTACCAAAAACGATGCGAGCTTTGCAATTTCCTTGATTTGAACATAATACCTACATACCGTGTCTGTTCTGGGTAACAAATTTTTTCCACTTTACACTTACACACGTAAATTTTAATTATCGATTGTGTACGTAGTACGTACGTACGTATGTACGTGTACAGTATCTACCCTCCGCGTACATTACACATACGTACGTATACGTACGTACGATAAAAATACGTACAAAGTTCAATTTAATACCTAACTCTTTATCTTTGTTTGAACACTACTCTTCGGATCTCTTATATCTATACACCATTAACAAGTAACATTGCGAATTTTCTTGTTTACATTGTCTGATCGATATAGTTGTTTCATTTCCCAACCTTATACTATATAGTAAACTTGATGTTGAAGATAAGCTAACACGTTTTTCTAAACATTTTATCCTCTTTATCATCGTCATCGTCGCATCATACCAATACCAACCTACCTACCTATATATAGAGATACACAATCTATTTCTAAAAGTAGGACAACAGCGGTTCGGTTTGAAGATTTGTGTTTTTTTTTTTTTTTTTTATTCGATCAAATATAGGTATATGTGTATATTTTCGATATGGGTAGCATAGCGCGTATAAAATAAATACCTATTATATTAAATTCATTTCAATACGCTACGACCAGATGATTACGTCATTATAAACAGTACAACAACAAAAAAAAAGAGCTTATAGATTAATATTGCACGCTTATAATAAAAATCTATAATTTACAACAGACTCACTTTCTTATAATTTCAAACTAAGTAAGTAATATACATAAAAACGGCAACGATTCATTATTCAAGATGAACTTGAAGAGAACTTTGCACAAAGTGAAAACTTTGCCGGCGATACTTTCTCTCGAATACGTAAGCTCACAAGAGAAGATATCAAAGTACTTGAAATTAATAGTAGATATATATCTTTACCATTTAAGCAATATTGACGATAATATAGAAAAAAAAAGCATCGCTATCAGCCTGATTTTTAATAAAATATTAGAATTAATATAGTGATAGGAGTAGATGATGATTTTAAAGGGTATAATTCATACCATCAAGGGTCACATTTAGAACCCCGCTACATCTATATGCTGGGTCTCTCGATGAGAAAAATTGACCAAAAAACTAAATTTCTGACGCTGTGAGGAGGTGTAATAAAGCTCAAAATACTCAATTTGAAGGAGAGTAATGCGAGGAACAAATTAAAAACCTTAGGAAAACCGACCAAAAAGGGGTTGTAATGGCTCTGAAAAGACGATACTCCCAAAACGCACACCGGTGGTCTCTACCAAGTTTACATACGAAATTTCAACTTCCTAGCTCAGTTTGGAAGAAAGATAGGGAGCCAAGGTGCTTTTTTTCAACATCAAAAAGAGGGAAAACTCTCCTATCTCCGTTTCTAATTGACCTAGGAGGTTGATTTTTGGATATGTTATACAACTTTGGACTGTTTATCGACTGGTTCAAAAAGAACCAATTTTTGCGTTTGTGGCCCCTCAGCACCGCATCCCCCAAATTGGGGCGTAACTGAATTTTGACCCGATGTTAACCGCATTCCAAAATATCAGATTTGCCCCCACCCCAAACCTATTTCTCAAATTTGATTAATTTTAGTTGGTATCGAGCTGAACAAATGATTTTTAGTTTCAAGGAAAATAAATATCTGAAATCGCCAGATATGCATATAATGGTTTTCTAGGATCTCAAAACAAATTTTGTTGATACTCCCCCCCCCGCATCCGCCTTAGGTCGATATACTGTAATTGCCTGACTTTCATTGACAATATTAAACAGAAAATTAGACTGAAAATGTCCATCTAAGGATCTGAAATTCGTTAAGTATCTACATATTGCAAAACTATGTAGGTTTATTGGTAGGACGGTTTGTGGAATATTTTTTTTTAAGCTTAAGAAGGTTGTTTTAACCAAATTTTCGACAAATAACAGGAATATACGGGTACAATTAATCAATGAACGAATGATTGTGAACAGAGCAACTAATTTTAGACGAATTTTAACCAAATTGGGTACCATGTTAATTTTCATAACTGGCACAGAAATTCAACCAGCCAAAATTTCGACAAAATTTAGGTTATTATTGTGAATTGTCGAAACTAAGAAGTGACAGGGTGAATGACAGTAGTTTTGCCCAAAATTACCGACCTGGTAGATCGATAGCCACACAAGGTATCCTCCGGTCCTTTAGGTTTCCAATCAATTACAAAAGTGAAGGGGGGGGGGGTCAGACCATCCAACTCCACACAGATTCTCAAATTACCAAAAATCAGAAGTACGTAGGTACAGGGGAATCGGATTAAAAAAGTAAATTTATATAATCGATATGCCAAACGTTGTATCGATCTGTTCTCATAAATTTTTAAATTTTTAATACCCGGGGGAAGGGGGTGCACCCAGTGGCTGGATCTGAAGAATAAGTGTATTTGGAGCGGGTGGAAGGGGTTGTGTAGCGGAGTCGAATAAAAAAAATAAAAAATTCGCCCATATTCAAACTTCTTCATGATAAATTTTTCATATTTTTAAATAAAAGTTTCAAACAATAAAAAAAAGCTTAGATATAACTTCACAAATTCAACTT
Source organism: Ferrisia virgata (assembly GCA_900060175.1). NCBI lineage: Eukaryota > Metazoa > Arthropoda > Insecta > Hemiptera > Pseudococcidae > Ferrisia > Ferrisia virgata. The sequence goes on from FIZR01002612.1 coordinate 10,279, forward strand.
CAAGCGTCCAAAATTTTGCTAATAAATTTTGAATTTTCTTTCAATTCTGTACAAAATTGCGCAAACAGAATTATTTTAATCTTAGCCAATCCCAAAATATTTGTCTTCAAAGTTGAACCATTACACAAACAATCAGAATTTAAAAAAAATTACCAGCCCGCCTTCCATCGCCCTATGCAGAGTTCGGACCGAAATGAAAGTATTTCTTTCACCAAACCATTGACATAAACTTTAAAAAAAAAAGTGAGTAAAATTTAAAGGCCCAAGGTGAGATTTAAGTCGTTTTGACATGAAATTAGCCTATTATTTTTCATTTTGTTTCATTTTCAATACTCCAAAATTAAACTAAACCATCAAATCTAGCAATCGACACTGGGCGTAACAATCCTGGCAATTATACACGCCCAGTATAATAAAAAAGTAGGAAAAAAAATAAGACTCTGAACGACGATAAAGGTAATTATTACTAAAAATTTCAAAAAAAGAAAAATATTTCAATCTTTGTATAAATTTTGTAATTTAGATGCATTGGAGGGGAGCGAGGTGAAAGGGTGACGGTTCAAGTCAGAAATTTTTAATTTTTACCACGTTCATTTGAAACAATTTCACAACTTTTTTTACTACCCAATCCGAATTAATTTCGAAAAAAAAAAAAAATTCGAAATTCAAACCCCCAGTATCTCACACTCCACTAACTAGGAATGCTGATACTGAATAGCTGTCCTGGAGTTTTGGAATTGCCAGATGTTGAAACAAAAATAAATTTGAGCACAAGAGTCACCAAACGAGTTTTCAGAAGAAGACTTTCACTATTCATATGCATAATTTTGAAACTTATGCATATGCATAGTAAGAAGGCCCTTCAATATGAATTTTTTTCGGAATTTTTCACACCCCAGAGGTTGAGAAGTAAAAAAAAATGCTGGTCCTGAACCCAAGAGAACTGAAGAATTTTATTTTTCAAAATGTGGCATAAATCATGAAAATTGTCAACAACAATTTTTTTTTTCAACAAGACGTAAATAAATTTTTCCAAGAAAAGCATCGCAATGCGTTGCCTTTTGAGGCTGATTTTCGTAAAATAGAAGAGATTCGCGAATTACGTATTCAAGGAGTGATGTTTTTTTTTTTTTTATCAGTGATGTGGATATAGCTATGAATAAATATTGGAGTGGACAGCTGAAACTCTTTAAAACGCACACTTAGAACTCCTACTAAACCTACACACAAAATATTAACCTCTTAGCTCAATTTGGAGGAGGAAATATGCGTGCTACAAAATCGATAAATAAGAAAAAGCAGTCAAAAAACTATTTTTCGAGACTGCGAGAGGGTACATTGGGGCTGGAAAATCGAAACCCCCATAAGGCACGTCTAGGACTACCAAGTCATCCGCACTCATCTCATATTATATATCTAATCCTACGCCACCAATCTGAACCAATTAAATGCCAATCCCTTTACCCTGGGCTAGAGCACCACTTCGACCAATTGTTAACGTGACTGATTGTATCACTTATAACCTATTATATTTTTGTCCAGGTTAACGGGCCAAAAATCGTTCAAAGACGTTTAAAATTTATTAGAAATCCTACAGGTCCAACTAGATGTATTTATTACTTCACTCAGTACTAATTACGTTCGCACAAATTCATCGAGATGAAAGGCATCAGAGTACGTATGATATTGAATCGAAATACAAGAGAACGAGAGACAGTAGCGTAGTAAGGAAATCGCCGCCCCGGGGAATTCAAAATTTTGTCGCCCCCTTTAAAAAAAAATTTTAATGCTATGATGAAAATAAAAATATCTATACGTAGATTGTAG
>FIZR01002615.1:0-32358 GCA_900060175.1 Ferrisia virgata
CCGAATCGCTGTGAGCAAATCAGCTATGACCAGACTGCGTAATGTCACATGTAATAACGAGATCTCCAGAAAGACAAGGAAGAGACTTATTTAATCACTTGTTTTCTCTGTTTTTCTGTATACCGCAGAAAAATGAACGTTGATGGCAAACGATAGAAGAGGAATCGACGCTTTTGAGATGTGGGTCTGGCAAATGATGTCGAGGATACGCTGGACAGCGCGACAAACTAACATTCCAATTGTCAACGAAATAGAGGACCTAGTCAGGCCAAGTGTTTTATGTGAGAGACGCATTCTATGGTACTTTGGACATATGACTAGGAGAGAGAGGTCGGAAATCTTGAAAAAGACATTCTCATTGGTAAGGCCCCTGATAAAAGAGGAAGAGGAAGATCTCCAAAGGGTGGTCTGACATCGTCAAAGCCCGAATGGGCTCTATGGTAAGTGCTGCATCACAGGCATGGGATCGTGATAGATGGAGTTCTCTTTCAGGTGCAATATGGTCGTAAGCGACTGAGACCTACTGATGATGATGAAAACATAATAGATAGTTGATACATGAAGAAGGTGAATGTAGCAGAATGAGAATTTAACTACTTATGAAAAGGAATGGACATGTATGAGAAAAAATTAAGGTAATAATAGAATAATGAAAATATAAACAAGAATGAAAGGAAGCGGTCGAATATAAACAGAGATATAACAAATTCAAAAATAAAATTACAAATAGCCGAATATATATCAATAGAAAACCATGAAAAAATTTCAAGAGATTTAGAAGATTAATTTTCGCTGTTACACCCTAGATGTCCTTTTTGAGTATAGTTGGTCAAGTTTGGTACCATTTTAACGAGAATTTTGTCGGGAATGTATATCTGCTATCAAAAAACTGAATTCTGTGGGACGTTTCACACCCTCTTATTAGAAGGAAAACTCAAGGGGTAGGGATGCTCATCGTGACCCTTTAGAACATTTCACAACAAAAATTTCGAAGGTAGTAATTGTTTCCCAGTTTTGGTCTTTTTTTATGCTAATTTTCCTAGATTATATATGTGGCTGACATCATAATAATACATACATATTTAACCTTATGTAACTCTCTTCCTTGTGGTATAGGTTAGATTAGATATATCGCAAATAGTGCGTACGAGGTGAATATTTGCGTGTATTTGAAAGAATCCAATACAATAGGTACACTACATACCTACATACTAGAGCACGCATACTGTAATGTAAAACCACACAGATAGGTTCATCGATTTCAAAAAAAAAATAGAAATTCTTTCACCTAGCGTTATTCGCCTTTGATGTTATCAATAGGTTAGATTATTAATGCATTTTTGCGCCAAAGCGTTTCTAACCAGCACGCTGAAAATTATACAGTAATTTCGAGTAAACGCTCGAATAATTTATAACACTGATCGACGATACACAGATACACGTATATGAATTCAACATCCTACATTACGTCGGTCGTAACGTATGTACACATACGTTTAAGAATTTTGATTTCTACATCTTACGAGTATATTGGTATACCTTTTACTTACCAACGTGTAGTAGGTAAAAGTACACAGATAAGTATATACCTACTCGTTCGTATACTATTTTTTGTAACAATAATTTTTCATATGCATCTTGAATAATCCAGTTCGTAATACACAGACTTGAATATCATTCTATCTTTCGTACGTACCATCATTCTTCCTTTTCCTACATATCTGTTTATTTGGTTCGAATCTCATTCTTATATGTGTATAGCACTTACATACATTTTATACACGTACGTACACTAATACATATACATATTATTTAGAACCTATGACGTACTAAAGGTAGCTTTATTAAAAGTGTGTAAGAGCTTACTTGTTATACAGCACGATATCCGGTCTCCATATATGGTCGGATGGCACATGGAGCATTTGTACGCCTCCGTATTCCTTAGGCTCCCATCTTAGTTTATAGTCGTACCACGACTGAAATATAAAATCGAGTAGCAAATTAATAACGAAGTCCATGTCCACAAACAACAGAAAAAAGGCAAAATGATGCTCACACAGAGACAGACAGATACCTGACAAACTATACTGCACGTTACATCGTGTACGTACGTACCACTACAGCTCTAAACAAAACTTTTATTCGCCTCCGTGCCAAATACTTATTACGAGTACAAAAAGTCGACTATGAGCATGGGTTGCTTAGGCTATGCTAGGCTGGTAGATTGGGCTGGGTCGGGCGGCCATCCAGGCAAAAATGAAAAGTTACTACCGTTCAGATAAACACAAACTTGTCATATTTTCCAACGCGAAATTAAAACTGAACAGTGACATGGCTAAAAGCTATTTTCAAACCGTTGGTGAATTGCAGTGAAAAACGTGTAATGAAAAATTCCTAATCCGAGGAACATCAACTTTTAAATACGATAGTTCTTAAAAACTTTTTTCAGACGTGTTTTTTCTTCCTTTCTTCATTTTTTTTCATCCCTCGTGGTTTCTTAATAGTCTGCATGAATAGTGAACTTGGGGTGAATATGGTTCGATGTTATTGATATTGGGCAAGTGTAAAATGTGATCTGTTACACATTTGGTGATTATAAGCACCCGATTTTACGTAATAAAAGTTATTAGTACGTAAGGTAATTTGCCAGTAGTTGATAAAAACGTAGAATTTTTTACATTTTGACCACATCGCGCAGTAGTCCATAGAAAAATTTAGGAGGCCAAACGCGGGCAAATAAAATATCATTTTAAAAGTGTTGTACAACCTTGGAAACATCTGGTTTTGCCATAATCACTCCTTTTGATGCCAAATACATTCTCAAATACAACTTACCACTGTTCAACATTCAGTCATGTTTTTCAGTCGCGTTTTACTGTAATAATAATATGTTTATGAATGTGATGTGATGAAGGTGTTTCTAGATAGCATTTTTCATACTAATTTCGAATTTGGATTCATTTTTTTGTTTTTGTCAATTGTAAGACTGGTATTTTGCTTCTCAACTAAGTGCAGTTTAGAATTTTTTAAAACTTTTCTTCGAGTTATAAAAAATGTTCAGACGAGTTTAAATATCCCTTTACCGCAAATTTCCTACTTAGAGCATGTGCTTTAACCTATCTATTTTACTTTTTGCCACCACTCGCCACTTCGCTCATAACTTGTATTGTTTCGGTCAAAATTAAACAGAGGCATAAAAAAAATGTAGACGCCATTTTTTTGCATCTTTCTTTGGCTTTTTTCGCAAATTTATGAACAAATAACAACAAACCATATTGATAAATCGAATATACTACCTTATAGAGCACAAAATAAGGCACAAAATGTTATGCTAGATTTTTGAAAAATTTCATCCCATAGCTAAGGAAAGCTCGCGGAAGTTCGGATTTTTGAAAATGAGGAGCTGTTACATTTTGCAATATTTTGGCAAAACGAAGCATCGTACGAAAAAATCTTTTCATACGAATTCGTAGAGCATAAAATTTCCTTTTTGCCATGAGCAGTTAGTTTTTCCATCTGAGGCCTTATTACGGCCCCCTTCCTCTCCCTTCCAAATAGGACGTACATCATGTTCTTACAAAAAAAAAAATGATGTCAGAAATAAGTTTCTAAGATTAAGGTACAATGATTTCAATGACACACTTGATAATTCGTGAAATTTTAAGTTTTGATCCCTCCCCTTCCCGCCTTGGACTCCTGGTCCACTACAAACAAAAATAACTTGAATTAGAAATACTAGAGCATCTTAAGAGCGGACCCGGTGTTAAAAAAAAATTACGGAACAAACAAATTTATTTTATAAAATGAAAAAATATATATTTTATAATATTGGAAATTCGAATGATGAAATTTGTATAGAAAAAAAACTTATAAAATATAAACATTTTAATTTTAAATAATAAATTTGGGGAATTTGAATGATGAAATCTGTGTTTCAAAAACAATTATAAGATATGAAAATTTTTAATTTATAAAATTAAATTAAAATAGAGAGGGAAAAAAGATTTTCATGGAAATGCATTTTGTTGCAAAAGAAAAGGTTCAATTGGGACTCTGAAAAATAATATGTTGGTCCCTAATGGACTATTTGGTCCCATTGGAGCACTTCGAAAAATGATAATCTTGGTCTCTACTGAACCATTTGATCACTAATAAACCATTGACAATTTTTTTCCTAATCGACCATTTGGTCCCAGGATGTAATTATCTCTGAGGAAGCTGTGGTAAAAATTTCAAGAAAAGCCATTTTTACTCAAGTCGGTAACAGGCTCCTCAATTGCATTTTGTTTTTTTTTTTCAATAAGAAATCTCGATTTTTGCGATCTGTAACTTTTCAACCCTTCGAGAGAGTACCAGAAGTAGTCTCGTATTGATCGATGGACGCAGATACTGTAATCGCATCTTTTTAGCGCTGTGATCGCGGTCCTATATCATTTTTAGAGAGTGCACTACGTTTTTTTGGAAAATGACCCTAGTTTAATTTCTTTTGGAATTTTCTAATCGTTACTTACAGACAAGGTGGTTAAGTAAATGCAAGAACATGTCCTCCAATACCTCTAATCAATCAATTGATATTCTACAAGAAAGCTTCAAGTTTTATACTGACAAAGGTACAAGATATGTAGGTTTGAACTACTGATCCAGAGCTAATTAGATTTTGGAATCAAATGGTCCATTAGAGATTAAATGGTCCATTAGTGATGAAACGATCTAGTAAGGACCAAGATATTATTTTTCCAAGTCTCCCAATTGAACCATTTTTAAATTAGATTTTAGAATCAAATGGTTCATTAGGAACCAAGTGGTCCATTAGAGACTGACAAATTATTTTTCAAAGTGCTCCAATTGGGCCATTCCACATTACATTTTGGGATAAAATAGTCCATTAGGTACAGAAATATTATTTCTCAAAGAGTCCCAATTGGGACCTTTTCCTTTGCAACAAAATGCATTTCCATGGCAAATTTTTTTCTACACCGATTTTATAATTCAAATTTTGAATTTTAAAAACATAATTTTTTTTATTTTATGAAACTGAGATATCATTATTTAAAATTGAAATGTTTTTATTTTATAATTTTATTTCTAAACAAATTCCATCATTCAAATTTACAATTTTATAAAATAAAAATTTTTTTACTCTATAATTTTTTTTAACCCCGAGTCCACTTTTAAAATACTCGTTTGTCTAGTTTTTAGGCACTTGGTCATATTTTATGAAGCAGTTCATCCCCACTCTTGATTTTTGTACAACATATACTCGAAAGTATACACTACGTTTTAAAGCAAACAGAGAATTTTTATTTTCAATTTTTTCCTATGAATTTTCAAAGTGAGCGGCATAATGAATTATTTAAACTAGGATACTTAGCTCCTTCGGTTCTTTGGGTATGTTACCTATTATACTAGTAAGTCTCAATGAGTTGACCCATCTCTGGTATAAGGAAAAAGATATCAATGCGAAACACTCGATATATGTACAAAGAAGGAAGCTTCGAAAAATAAATCCTACCTGCTTTTATGCTCAATTTATCTTATAATAATGAAAAAAAATTACCTGCTCAACCCATAAATTTGTGGTCATTATTTGATTCTTCAAGTTCTGTAAACAGAGCCATGAAAAAAACAGTATTAATTAACACGAAGTAGATAAGAAGTTTACAACATTCATTTATACAGATATAAAGTTAGGTACATCATGTTTACGCGTAATATAGCTCAAATAAGACAGCGAAGTTTTTTTTTTTTTTCAAAAAGTATATTTACAGACATGGGCAGTATGTTATTCGCAAGGATGTAAGTAACATGTTAGACATAAAAAAAAATAAAAAATAACACACCGAAGCACAAATCTGTCACAGAAGAGTTACAAACTTGGCGAACGAGTTCTTCCTTTAAAATATTTCCAAAAGTTTGTTAACCGAAGAAAATTATACGTACTTTCTAACGATGTACAGAATTTTTTTCAAAATAAAATAAAAATAATAATAAAAATATAAACTTTGTATACTAAACTCCTTGGAGTCTTGGCCGCATATTTTTAAATACATAATATGTGATACGCTGTGCACGTGTGTGAATAATTAAAATAACATTTTTACTACAAGACCTGCAATACAACTATCAAAAAAAAAAAACTTTTTAGGGATGAAATTTTCAAGAAAATTAAAGTACAATGAATTTGTTTACAGTAATATTTTCGTGTATTATGTAAAATCAGATTTACAGTACGTTACTCCCATCTCCTTTTAAACATCCTCCTTACAACACTTAACATCATAGCTGTCAACCTATCGTCGAGAAATGATGTTCTGCAACAGGCCACATAGAGGTATCTACCTACCTACCTACCTACCTAAAATGGTACATATCGCGTATTTTGAATTCAACTGCCTTTTATCAAAATACACGCTTAAAGTCGAATTATAATTAATAAAATCTGTATCACGATAAATAATTAAATGGAAGTTGAACGGCTCGAGTTGAATACTTCCGTTTAATATTTCATCGCCACAAGATAGACGGTAGACAGTACCGTAATACGCGCGTTTATTGCAGGTGTTTTCGTTTTCGAATGTAAAACGAGAAATTACCTGGCACGGTACATGTTTCAATTGCAAGCGCATGCAATTCGCAGGATTATTTCCTTGTACCTAACCTAGCATCTGATACCCATCCGATACGTCACTGACAATTTCACATTCATTAAACAATACCTATTAGCAATCGAATTATATGCAGATCAACGATGCCGTACTATGCCAACAAAACCACACTGAAATATCCCATACGATAAATCCTATCCAATTTAAATTAACCACAAACTATTCAATATACCTATCTACCTATGTACGAGACGAGTTTATATTGCTTGTTGAAAATTAAAGCAAAATGACGCAGGTATTTTGCGCTTGAATTCAATCAGAAATTAGATGCTGAGAATATTGTATTCCATTGTTCAATGTTGAGCAAGAATTCTGTTTAAAAATTACATTGCTAAAATATGTGGATAGGCAGGTGACTAGCTGAGTACCTGTTTCTAACACGTGGACTATAAAAAAAAAAAAGTATCGATTGATGCTTTTTCAGCCTGATTTTCGTGACATAACATTCGGGTAGGAAGGGTTCTATAGGACTAAAATGCCGAGACGCCCAAACAGGCACATCTAGGGCCCTTACTAAATGTACATACTTAAATTGACTTTCTAGCTCAATTTGGAGGGGGTTATGCGAGGAACAAAATTTAAAAATTAAAAAAACCGACCAAAAAACCACATATTTAAGGCTGTGAAGGGGTGAAATGGGACCGAAAAGTCGAAACCTCCAAAAAGGCACATCAAAGGTTACTACTAAATGCACATACCAAATTTCAACTTCCTAGCTCATTTTGGTGGGGAGATAAGGAAGGAACAGCCATTTTTCAAGGTCAAAAAGAGGGAAAACCCCTCATATCTCCCCTCCGAATTGACTTAAGAAGTTTATTTTAGGATATGTTATACAACTTTTGATTTTCTATCAATTGGCTTAAAAAGGAACTATTTTTAAGTTTTTGACCTCTCAGCACCCCCCTCCCTCCTAAATTGGGGCATAACTGAATTTTGACCCAAGTTCATCCCCATTCATATATATCTAATCCGCTGCCAAACTGAGCCGATTGACCGAACTAGAGTGATTTTGGTCGTTATCGAATGGAGTAAGTGATTTTAACGTTCGTAAAAAAAATGAAAAATAAATAATGAATAAATAAATAATAAATAAAAATATCTGACATGGCTAATAATCATTCTAATGGTTTTTTAGGACCCGAAAACAGATTTTGTTGATATCCCCTCCCCTCCATCGCCGTTGGTCGATAGACTGTGTAGCACGGTTTTCATTGACAATATGACATAGAATATCAAGTAAAAAATTTTTTTTCTTCGAAGCATACGTTTTAATAAGTATAATTTTTAGAAATTTTTTTCCAATTTTTTTTTTTTTTTTTTGAAATTTGAACCGTTTTTATAAACTTAAAACAATTATGAAAAATGAATTCTTCTCCAAAATAATGCATAATAAGCTAAACATGAATAGAAGTAAAGTTGTTCAACGTGAAATTTTATATCAGATTTCGTCATTAAAATTTCACAGAATTATGAGTATGGGCACATAGGAGGTTGAGAGTTAAAATGCGAACCAAAGGTTGGAACGATAAATAAACGCTGGATTTGACCTCAATTACAACTTGCTTTAGTGCAGAGCTACCACTAAATTTTTACACCTGTAACACTGCTTAAAATAATGTAATAATTGAGGTCAACCAGTGAATCTGACTTCATCATCGTATTCAGGGGATTTGATTTATACGAAAACGCCACAAACATCACCAACCCAGGTATTGCCCCCGATTTGGTGGAGGAGGTGCTTCTGGACCCCAAAACGGATCTGCGAAAATATGATGCGATATTCCTACGATTTTATATCACATAATGAAAAAAAAAATTTTTAAAACTCCCTCATTATAAAATGTTGTTTGGTATTAATAGGGAAGTTGTCGATTTACTTAAAATTCACTTTTTTCAACAAATTACAATTTTCTCTCATGTTCAAAGTTGGTTGAAAAATTATGAGAGGAGGGCTTTTCAAAAAATTCAGGCACACTGAATACGAATCCGACGTTTATTTATTGTTCAAACCTCTAGTTCGAATTTTGACCCTTGAACCTCCCCCCTCCCGCGACCATGCTCACAATTCGTAATTATGTTCCCCAGACAAAATTTTAGTGACAAAATCTGAAAAAAAATTCATGCTGAACAACTTTACTCCTACTCATTTATTTTAGACCATTTTTAAAATTTTTAAAAACAGTTCAAATTTCAAATTTTTCTTTTTTAATTTCTAAAAATTACATTCATTGAAACGCATACTTCAACGAAAAAAAAATGTTATGTACCCCCTCCCCCCGCTGGGCGCCATTGCAGCAATTCGAAGTTTTGTTTTATCAATTGTCTCCTTCCTCCGGGGTAGAAAATTTTGGATAAATTCATGTCAATAGACTCATCATTCCTCTAAACATTTGAACTAAAATCATGAATTTTCCTCAAATACGCGTGAATACAGGATTTTTTTTTCAAAAAAAAAACGTTTTTTTCGCTATCCTGTGAAAAGGGTTAAGGTGGAGTAAATTTTTTTAGAGCCCTAAACTCTTAAGGATGTTTTGTGAAAATTTGAAAATCTGAAGGCAAGGGCATTTCGTTATTCTTATCTGGGAATACCCTTTTGAGCAGAGGGGTAAAAAAATTAATAACACGTTGAAATAAATTGATAAAAAATCAATTCGATGTGTTAAGCTTTTTTATGGGAGTAATGAGGTGATCGATATCAGGTGAGCATTTTCAGTTTTCGAATGGCAATGAGAATACTTTGAGAAGTGGTGCAAACGTGGTGAAAAATTGGTACGCACTTACTTCGAGATACGTATGTACTATAACTGTGAAAATTTGCACCTGTGTAATGAAATATGAAATACATTCGAATTCGAATTATATTCTCATAGTAGGCTGGCACGAAGATGATCTCCAAAGTCTTTCTTATCTTGAACGAAAAAGTTATTTCGTGGACTAAGAGGCGAGTATTTTTGCGAAGAAAAGTTTAAATGCTATAAACCATTAAGATTTCATTAAATATTGATATCGTCCTAGGCCATACCTCGTCTTCATCGTCGTGTCGCGTTACTCGTATCAATTATTAAATTATGAACGTTTTAACTTCCAAATGCCACGCCATTCCAAGTCGAAGAACAGTAGAATTTGACAAAAGTTATTCAAATCGTGAATTTTAATCGCTGTTTCATTATTTCGCTATATCTGAAGCTTCGCCAGTCACAATAAAAATACGAAACTTTCTTATCGTGATGTTTTTACCCTGATACGAGTCAAATGATTATGGAGTGTTTGGAAAGTAACCCGGATTTCGTCGCATTAGCTTGGAAGGTATTCGGAGCTAAAATAAAATCCGTTTTGTTCATTTTTTTTTTTTTTTTTTTATGTGAACTCCGCTCGTTGACAATCAAATACGCTCAAATGTAAGCCTAATATTCCGTTTGAAGGTAAAACTAAAAACATTAATTATCACAATTTCTCTTTTTCTATCAGTTCAGATTATATAGAATTAAAATTTAGCGAAGAATTTTAGCTCTGCTTTCTGCTCATCGTCTAAAATTTTTAATTCTTGTTATTCACGATAAAAAATTTATCTGTAATTCGATCGAGATACCATGCGAATTTTTTTATTCAAACAAGTTTCTCTGATGATTTTGAAACAGGAAAAAGTAAACACATTTTAACCTTTCTTTGTTAATTCTTCGCTTTCGAGACTGTTCATTTCATAATCTTCCATCCATTGCCAATATCATCGCTGAAAGACTCGACGAGTTTGATAATACGTAAGTAGGCAATTTCAACAATTCTGCGGTTTTTCCCTATCCTAAAAATTTTTCTTTTTCGCTGACGCCAGGCTAAAAAATTTCAACTTTTATTAAAATCACGCCAATTAAACTTCTTCGCTTTTTTTAATTACAATATACCTACCCCGACACTTGGCATTTTATCTGGCTTAGAAATTAAGGCCATCGTGCATTAAAAAAAAAAAAAAAAAAAAAAAAAAAGAAAAAAAAAAAAAAAAAAAAAAAAAAAAGGAAGAAAAAACCCCGTGTTTATTAATGGAAACAGTTTGAACTTTGTTTTACTCTGGTAATAATGAAGAAAACTTTCTCGTTTGTGCGAAAAGCTAGATATACTATAAATGACAAGAATGCACCTTTTCGTTTCATCGTCTCAGTCACCGGACCGTTACAAAGGCTAGGCAGAGATCAGAAAGGGTGAAAAAAATACACCGAGGAAACCATTGTAATAAGTATTCTGAATAGAAGGCGGTTATTGCACGAGTTCATTAGATTAAGCTACGGTATCAATTAAGTTGTTTTGTAATAGATGGCGAATTTTATTACCTATTTGAATAGGCAAATTTTTTAGACCGCTTTATACTCTTTTTGGACTACTACGATAAGATGTTGTTATTTTCTTATGTAATTAAACACAGGTACAGTAAAAAGTTATTCGATTTTTGTAGTTTACCAAATAATGATTTTATTTAATTAGCCTGATTTTCTACGTCACATTATCAACGAAAAACATGTCGCTACAATCTATCGACCAACGGTGGATAAGGGGGAGAGGGGAATATCAACAAAGTTCGTTTTGGGGCCCTAGAAGACCATTAAGACAGTTTTTAGCCATGTCAGATATTTATTTTTATTCGTTATTTTTTTTATTTTATTTTTCTCGAGCATTAAAATCATTTACTCCGCTCGATACCGACCACAATCGCTCCAATTCGGTGAATTGGTTTAGTTTAACGGCGGATTAGATACATAAGAGTGGGGATGAATTTAGGTAAAAATTCAGCCATGTCTCAATTTGAGGGGGGGGGGGTGCTGACGGGTCAAAAATGCAAAAATTGCCCTTTTTCAAGCCAATTGGTAGAGAATTAAATGTTGTATAGTATATCCAAAAATCAACCTCTTAAGTCAATTAGGGGGGAAGATATGGAGGTTTTTCCCCTTTCTGACCGTGAAAAAGTGCTGTTCCACCCCTACCTCCCCACCAAATTGAGCAAGGAAGTTGAAATTTGGTATGTACATTCAGTTAAGGCCCTAGATGTGCTTTTTATGGGTTCCAACTTTTTAGCTTCATTACCTCCTCCCCGTGGTTTTTTGATCACTTTTTCTCATTTTTGGAGTTTTTTGAGTTTGTTCTTCGCATAACTCCCCTTCAAATTGAACTAGGAACTTGAAATTAGATATGTACATTTAGTGGGGACTCTGCATGTGTCTTTTGGGGGTCTTGACTTTTCAGCTCCATTTCACCTTATAATAGCCCTTAAAAAGTGGGTTTTTGGTCATTTTTCTCATTTTTTGTGTTCGCTCCTCGCATAACTCCCTTCCAAATTGAGCTAGGAACTTGAAACGAGGTAAGTATATTTAGTAGAGACCCTAGATGTGCCTTTTGGAGGTTTCGAATTTTTATCTCCTTTGAACCTTTCCTATCCGCAATGCTTTTTTTCAATTCCTATCGTTGTAAAATGTCACGAAAATCAAGCTAAAAAAGTATTGCGAAGCGACGCTTTTTTTTTATCATTATCATCTTCGTGGGCTTAATTAATTATTTGGTAACACTGTCGGATGCAATTTTTTCCACATTTTGAAGTATAATAACCATAGGTGGTACAAAAACAACGAAGTACATTTAATTTACTATACGTAATATACGAGGGTTTCATGAGAGCAAATGTGAAATTGGAGTTTGTAATATCGACGTAATGTGTTTATCTCGTAGTTAGGTATGTGATGTGTTAAAATAATGAGTGTTAATTTCGAACAAATGGCAGCATGGCAATCGGATTCCGAATGCGTTGTATACATGTATAATTAAACGACATTGTTATCATTTCAAGTAAAATTATCACATTGGGAATAATGACGAGCGTAAAGTTGAAAATATTTAAAGCCCGAATAGCGTTACGATGAGATAGATGAAGTGTAGTACGTTTGACAATATTTCCAACATATTCACCACGTGTTGAGGAAAAAACAAGCAAATCCAAAACTGGTGTTTATCATCGGATTTTGGATAATTTTAAAACGCTCGAGTTGGTTTTTATATGGAGTGCGGCATACAGTAACCAACTCGTGAATAATTTCGGTCAAATGTACGTACATACATGAAAATCCCTTTAAAATTGGCAATAGTAGAAGTCTCTAGTTGGGGAATTGACCTCGCCAGAAAATTTTGAAGATAACAACTTGAAAGACATGATTTTAAGAAAAACTCGTTTAAGGTTTGGAAAGTGAAATTATAACCTTTGGCCACTTCTATAATTTCAATAAGATCAAATGGAATCCCAACATTGTCTAATGTTCATCAAACTTTTATCATTTCACATTATCATCGTTGTAAATTGTAATAATCATTTCGACGATTTTTAGGCAAATAATTTTAAGATACTGAATTGTGAAATTTTTTCATGAAAAAAACAATATTTTCAAATTTTGTTAAATTTTGAGACTGGCAGCATTGGCTATGCAAAACTGTCTAACTATTTCGACCTCCTAAATTTCACTTCTTCGAGCAAAAAAAAAAATATATTTCAGAAAAGTTTTGCGTTACAGGATAGCCCACCTCCAAATTTCGAGATCGTTGGAATTATTGCCATAACTATCATGAAATTTCCGATTTTTACGCCTGAAAATGAATTTTTCAGTTGGCCGCCCTGCAATGTGACACTTTTCAGAAATGTCAGTTGGAATTCACTTTTCTGAGATGAAAAAATTTTTTGCACCCATTATTGAGGTGTAGTGCCCTTTCATTGCATTTTTTGAAAAATTAAATAATATGTAGATTTTTACAATGCACAACTTTTCAACCCCCCTCCCCCACCTGGTAGGTGCTTAAAAATAGTATCAGGTCGAAACGACAATGGTACAGAGAGGCGCAGAAACTCAAATCGCATGTTTTCAGCTCTGTAAGCCCACTTTTTTTTTTCGAAAATAACCCCATTTTGAGGATCAATAGCTCCATCCTTCTTTGAGCTGAGGTCACAAAATTTTGTAAGGTGGACTTTTAGCTGAAAGTCAACCATCTACGTGAGTTAGATGACAAAAATTTTTCAAAAATGATAATTTTGAGTATAAATGTACATGATACATAATTCCATTTCTGAAAAAAATTTTAAACACTTTTTAAAAATTATCGAGTTTTGCAAGTTGAAAAAATTGGAGTTGGAAAGCTGAAATTTTCACTACATTACTTCTTAACTTTAAATTTGGCATACACCAGGAAGTGCTAACAAGGGAACCCTCTCAACCGTCCGGCTCCAATTTCAACGAAACTTAGCCAGTTTGAAAGAGCATGTCGAAAACCCCCAAGAATAAAATTTTCCGCTGCTGAAGTTCATTTTTGGATTTTTGGCGAATTTTTGAAAATTTGTACCCACTACAGAACTGAAAAATACGTCGATAATAAATTACTTCACATAACACGATATTTTAAAGTTATAATGGAGAAAATCGGGATACTATCTAATTTTCACCATGTGAATAGATCTGTCTCAAAGAAATTTTTTTCTTCGGTATTTAGAAAAGTTGATTGGTTGATACATTTATTGAAAAAAAAAAAAAAAAAAACGTGGCAGCTACGTAACGTGGACCACGAATTTCAATGTATCAAATTTTCCAGACGCTCTGAAGCTTCCAACAAAAAATTTTCTCCTCCACAGAAGAGATGGCGATATTTGATCAAAATATCGATACTTAGTATCAAAAATATCGAATTGAGAGATATCGACAACCAAAAATATCGGAAGGGAAGAATATCGATACCACTGATATCGATAACTGATATTTGGAAAACTTTGCTTCAGGTGTATATCAAATTTTGTTATTCCACAGTACTTAATTGAGAAACAATAATAAATGAAGTATAATTTTTAGAATAATTTAGGTTCTAGCAGTTTTGGTTAAAAAGCTGAAAATTTTTAAAAACTACATCAGATTTTTGGGGAAAAATTCATATTCAAGTAATTTTACATTTTCAAATTGCAAAAAATTAAAAAAGTTTTTTGAATTAAAAAAATAATTTTTACAATTTAAAATCGAAAAAATAATTATTTAAAATTCCATTGAAGCAATTCATTGATTGTCGATACTTTTTTCCAAATCAGCATTGCGGGTAGAAAGGGTTCAATAGAGCTGAAAAGTCGCAACCCCCAAAAGGCACATGTAAGATCCCCATTGAATGTACATAGCTAATTTCAAGTTCCTAGATCAGTTTGAAGGGGAGTTATGCGAAAAACAAAATCAAAAAATAAGAAAAACGACCAAAACACCACTTTTTTGGAACTGCGAGAAAGGGGGGGGGGGGAAATGAGGCTGAAAAGTCGAGACCGCCAAAAGGCACATCGAGGACCACCACTAAATGTATATACCTAATTTCAAGTTCCTAGCTTAATTTGGAGGGGAGTTACGTGAGAAATAAACTCAAAAAACGAGAATAATGAGAAAACCCTATTAAAAAACCACTTTTTTGGGGCTGTGAGAAGGTGAAATGGAGCTGAAAATTTGGAACCCCAAAAGGCACATCTAGAGCCCCAATTAAATGTACATACCAAATTTCAACTTACTAGCTCAATTTAGTGGTGAGATAGGGGAGGAACAGTTCTTTTTCCGGGTTAAAAAGCTAGAAAACCCTCATACCTCCCCTCCTAACTGACTTGGGAGGTTGATTTTTGAATATGTTACGCGACTTTCAATTCTCTATCAATTGGTTTAAAAAAAGTCAATTTTTGCGTTTTTGATCCCTCAGCACCCCCTCGTCCAAATTGGAGCATAACTGAGTTTCGACCCAAGTTCATTTCCACTCATATATATCTAACCCACCGCCAAACTGAGCTAACTGGCCGAATTGGAGCGATGTTGGTTGGTATCGAGCGAATTAAATAATTTTAATGCCCCGGAAAAAAATTATAAAAATAAAAATGAATATCCGACATAGCTAAAAATCATCTTAATGGTCTTATAAGATCCCAAAACGGATTTTGTTAAAACCTACCACCCTGATCCGCTGTCGGTCGATAGACTGTAACAGCCTGGTTTTCCATTGACAATATGACATAGAAAATCAGACTAAAAAACGTAAAATATACAGAAAAAAATATCGATACATAGGAATATCGAAGGAAAAAATTTCGATACGATATTTGTTCGATATTCTGGGAAAATATCGATATTCCGATACATCGTATCGGTATCGCCATCACTACTCCAGAATTTTCAAAATGCTCTGGAACGGCCGGATATGACCTTGAGCGGCTGAAAATTATTTTGTTCAGATCGGAGCTGCATAGTTGAGAAGGTCACCTTGTAAGTACCCTCATTTAAATCATCAACCTTAAAAATATTAACGAAACGAAAAAAATAAACAAATGCCACTAAAACACGTAAGTGGAAAAAGCAATAAATTTGAGAAACTTATTTCTTAGGTCTTATTCGGGGAAAAAAATAAAAAAAAAAAGAATTGGCATTTTCTCTGCCTTCAGATCGTCATACACTTGGAATACAATGTTAGTTATATAGATACACCTACTCGTATATAGCTATTACATATATTCAAGAGGTATAAAAAGCTTTTCCGCATCACTTGGCGAGCATTCCAAGTATATTATATAGCTAGACGAAGACCGAGACGAATTTCTCATTGTTAAATGTTTCAAGATCAATGTTTTTCATCTTCACCCTTTGATATGGGGCGAGCTACCGTATGCTGGCGCGTTTATTAAAAGCGCAACGATTTTTTTTTTTTTTTTTCACCAACTGCAGTCTATACCTATTCCCTTCAATATACTAGAAGCCGAAAAAGAATCTTTTGACGTTGAATAAACACAGCTCGTCGTATAACTATAAGTAAGCTTTTCTAATATTGTATTTTTTTTTTTCACCAACTTGCGAAGGTGGTATTGTCAATGACGTTGATGTGGGAACAACGTAGCTACGTGGATACTCTTCACCTTATACTACAACTTATCTAGAGTACAGTGAAAGGGAAAATAGCGACAAAGATGTAAAAAGAGGGTAAATGTTTCTCCCAAATACGTATGTGTATATCTCTGCCTATCCAGCTAGCCAGCTTGAATTTATACCAGATCTTTATTTTACCAGATTTTTATACCCGTTTTTATACGTATCAGTATAAGTAGGTAGCTAGGTACGTTCATTTATATGAGCTGAAGTAGATATTCTAGCGAAATACCGAACGTTCTATATTCCGGATGCATGAAAACTGCTCATTGTAAGTGGTAAAATGGATTTTAAAAATTTATTACACCGCTAAATTGTACTACATATGTACCCCTTATACATACTTACTTAACCCACTATGCCATTGTACGAAAAATACGTAGCAATAATGTTCCGCTGGCATCGTTTTCTGTTTGTAGATATAAAGTTAGATGGTAGGTAGGTAGGTACATATTAAATCGTCTAACATGATTTTGAAATCATATAAATTTCAACCGGAAAATGCGCCAGGTACGTGTCCCAGGTAGAGAGAGGTACTTTAGAAGGAAGAATTTACCCGTACACGTCTTATAGCATAGCATAGCGAAAAATAAACAGCACTTTCTTCTCTCAACGATTGTTATTGTTGTTTGTGTAGGTAGGTAAAGGTACTTGTAAATGCTATTCTAAATGGAGTAGATAAGAAATTAATCAACGAGATAAGACGCGCAGTAATATTTACGAGTATAGATGTATGTTTGCTCTTATATATTGCTATTATTTACCAGAGAGAGAGAGAGAGAAAGAGAGAAATGCATCTGGTGCTTTTTGAACTTACACAGTACAGTTGCCCCTTTCTACACCGAGGTTAGGTACTTTACTTACGTATATACTTAACAGTGTCAACGTTTAAAATTTATCACGTTAATGGCAGCCTGGATTACCAATAGAGATATAAGTAATCCGAGATTCTTATTTTATTTCCACAATTGCGATTGCTACGGATTTTCAACCGCTAAAATACGAAATTAAACTTTCACCAGGGGTGTCGGATGGTGGTGCCATTTCGCGCATTTAAATTAGAAGGTAGGCGGATAATTAATTTATGGAAAAAGCAGTTGAATTAGTGTACGAAACGGACGAGGAAATTCTTCTAGAAGCTTAATTATGATTCTTTTTGTTCAAGAAAATTCAATTAAATACGATAACGTATCGAATAGCGAGACAAAATAGGTTCACAAACACACAAAATCGTACAATTTTCTCAGGAAGGGAAAAATACCGGGTGTTCCGAATTAACCTCGCTATCCTTGTACCAGTGATAGGTCAACTTACGAGACTTACATGTATAATGGTTAGGATACCACAAAAAATTGAAGGGGCTGAGATATCATTTTCACACAAATTTGCCGCTTAATTAAAAAAATCATAGAAAAAAAATGAATAGCGATAAAAATTTTCTGTTTGCTCTAAAACACAGTACATTCTCTCAAGTAAGTATGTACGGAATAAAAATCAAGATGGGAATGAAGTGGTTCGTAAAATATAACAAAATATATACGAAAAAACATTGTTAAAAAATTTTAACTTTTTTTATTTTTTGTAAATAACTATTAAAAAATCTGTTGTGAGCACCTCATTTAAAAAAATTTAAAATAAGCGGTATAGCACCTTAAACTCAGTGGATGGGATAACAACCCCGAGGGCTGAATTTATTGAGTGAAAAAAAAATATCAATTGTAAAAAAAAAATTTGTCATTTTCGGACAAATATGGAAAAAAATTTAATTTTGAAAGTAGATGTGAGAGAAGTAAAACGATTACGTCACAAGACAACGAATTTAAGTGAGCAACTGTGATGAAAAAATTAATAGTGGGGATGAAATGGTTTGCAAACTGTGATGATATACGTATAAAAAATGTGATTGAAAATTTTCAATTTCTTCAGTTTCCTGTGAATCACTTCTGAAAAAGCCATTATGAGCTTTCCACTAAAAATCTTTAGAATAGGTAGCAATACATCCCCCCTCTCTCCAATGATATGAACAGAAACTCTCAAAATTGCTTCCAAATTGGGAAAAAATGTATTGCATAATTTTGAAATTTCACATTTTTTTCTCCACAAGGAAGCCATTATTGGAATAGCTTTTTCAGAAGTTGATCACAAAAAACTAAAATTGAAAATTTCATTTTTCTATGTTTACAAACCACTTTATTTGGTATCGAATGAACGTGATAAAAATTATTCACTCCTCCACAACAAGGATTCAAGAACTGGAAAAATTTCAAAAAATTGAAAAAAAATTAGCTCTAATACGACTATTTTTAACCAAAAAGACCCACTGAGATAATTTTTTATATTGAGTCTGGTATTTTGAGAGTATGTAAAAAGTATCATTTTTTTGTGTAGGTACTTCGATACTTGACAAAAAATATATTGATAAAGAAACAAACAAAAAAAAATATTTTAGCGAATTTCTTTCACAAAATGAGGAGATTATCAACATTTTAACCGGTCTATTTATTCCATGAACGGATTTTTTTTTGGTCCTGACTATTCGTCAATAGCGGCATAAAAACATGAAAAATTATGAACATTTTGTGACCTCCTGAACCAGAGAGCTGTGTAGATAAAAATCCTTTCCAAACGGCTACAAGGGTTGTAATGACACTGATAATCTCTCCATTTCAGGCGACAACATGGACGGAGATAAGGAGGTATGAGGGATGATCTAAAGCTCCTTCAAATGTTGAGCCAGTGCCCTCCCATGTTTTCATGAAAAATATGGGATTATTTTGCCGCCTAAAAACAATGAAAAATAATTTTTGAAAATCAAAAATTCCATATTTTTGAAACTTTTACTCTTGGCATTTCGCTTGGATCATACTGAATAAATCAATAAAAAAACAAGACTTTTTTCAAATGTGAAGATGAAGGGCTAACGCCTCCTCAAAAATTTGAACGTCCAACGAATAAATATGTACATAGACATGTATTTCCGGCGAATCGAGTATGCAAAACATTTGACACAAAATAATGCTCAATCACTTATGATGACTTTCTGTACTTCATGTCAAATGTTTTGCATACCCAATTTGCTGTAAACGCGTACTGTTGGCAGATGTGGAGGAACAGCTCTTTTTCAAGTTCAAAAAGGGGGGAACCACCACATCTCCTCTCCGAATTGATTTAAGGGGTTAATTTTTGGATATGTTATACAATTTTTGATTTTCTATCAATTGGCTTGAAAAGAAACTATTTTTGAGTTTTCGGCCCCTCAGCACGTCCTCCCGCAAATTGGGGCATGACTGAATTTTGACACAAGTTTATCCCCCCCCTTCTCGTATATATCTAATCCACCGCCAAACTGAACCGATTGACCGAATCGGAGCGATTTTGGTCGGTATTGGGCGTAGTAATCATTTTAATGTTCGAGAAAAGAAAATATATATATATATAAAAATATAAATATCTGACATGACTAAAAATTGTCCTAATGGTCTTCTAGGACACCAAAACGGGCTTTGTTGATATTCCCCCAACTGTAATAACCTGTCTTTCATTGACAATATGACATCGAAAATCAGGCTAATTATTTTAGACCGCAATGAGACCAGTTGCAGTCTGCAAGAAAATACATCAGATTGCTAGAGATTTTAAACCCAGAACTCGCGAGATCAAGAGAGATGATGGCACAGTTGAGTGGGATTCTAGAGGAAATCTGGACAGCTGGAAAACATACTGTGAGTGGTTGTACTAAGATAGCGGAACACTAGAGATAAACCAACAGGTTTCTTCAGTCGAAGTGACCGGTAAATATGAGCCAAACATCCCACTTGATGAAGTAAGGGAGGCGATGAATGCGATGGTATTGAAGCTGAATTATGACAGGCTCTTGGCAAAAATGGAATCAAAACATTATGGCAACTCAGCAGTGTGATATGGCAATGTAGTAATGTGTTTCATAGATCATGCCAAAGCTTTTAACTGTGTGAATTGAAAGAAGTCCTTCAAGGTTTTAAGAGAGATGGGAGTCCCTGCTCATATAGTAAATTTGGTGGAGTCCCTATATCAGTTCGACTCTATGGTGGTGAGAGTTAATGGTGAAGAATCTGAAGCTTATCAAGCGGAGCAGGAGGTGCGGCAAGGATGCATATTGTCCTCGCAGTCATTCAACATCTATGGTGAGCATATAATTCGCGGGGCTCTTGAACATTGGACTGGTGGTATTTCTATTGGATGAAGAAGAATCTCTAATCTGGGAAATTCAGATGATACCACCTTGACTGCTCCGGATGAAGAAGAAATGGAGGAGCTAGTCAACCTGGTGAAGATAGCCAGCGAAAAACTTGGATTTCGTATTAATGCATTGAGAACGAAAGACAGTCATGGGTGGTGGAACGGGCCAAGCGTCTTCCAAATTCTACAGCTCTGAGCGGATACGAAAAGGTCAACGTTTTTGTATATTTAGGCTCCATCATCGAAGCAGATGGAGGCTCGTTGGCAGAAATACGGCGCCGAATCGCTGTTAGCAAATCAGCTATGACCAGACTACGTAATGTCACATGTAATAACGAGATCTCCAGAAAGACAAGGAAGAGACTTATTTAATCACTTGTTTTCTCTGTTTTTCTATATACCGCAGAAAAATGAACGTTTATGGCAAATGATAAAAGAAGAATCGACGCTTTTGAGATGTGGGTCTGGCAAATGATGTCGAGGATAGGCTGGACAGCGCGACAAACTAACATTCCAATTGTC
The DNA here is from genome assembly GCA_900060175.1 of Ferrisia virgata. Classification (NCBI taxonomy): domain Eukaryota; kingdom Metazoa; phylum Arthropoda; class Insecta; order Hemiptera; family Pseudococcidae; genus Ferrisia; species Ferrisia virgata. The sequence continues at coordinate 21,350 of FIZR01002615.1, forward strand.
AACGAAATACAGGAGCCAGTCAGGCCAAATGTTTTATGCGAGAAACGCATTCTAGGGTATTTTGGACATATGACCAGGAGAGAAGCCGGAAATCTCGAAAAAGACATTGCCTTTGGTAAGGCTCCTGGTAAAAGAGAGAGAGGAAGATCTCCAACCAGGTGGTCTGACATCATCAACGTGCGATTGGGCTCTGTGGTAAGAGCTGCTTCACAAGCACAGGATCGTGATAGGTGGCGCGCTCTTTCAGGTGCAATACGGTCGTAAGCGACTGAGACTTATTGATGATGACACACCATATTATGAAATGAAAAATTTTGACAGAATTTACAGAGAAAATTGAATGATAAATGTACCACATTCGCATCATGTCTTATGGTACCGCAGTTTACGTTGATATCAAATGAGATTGTTTACTTACACACACACATGTATGTTTTACTTACTTTTGTTGCACACATCGAAGTGCTTCAGTTCTCTATCATACGAATGGCTGCAATCCAGAAAATTAATTTAAAAAAACATTCAACCGAGTTCGAAAATGGAACCTATCATATAATAAAACAAAAATCTCAAGCAACTTTTAAGTGAAATACGTACGGTGTTTTTCCTTTTTTTTTTTTACCACCTACATCGAATTTTGCGACCATAAGAAAAAAAATAAGAAAAAAAAAGATCGCCTACGAATCTCCGTGTTATTCTTTTTTCTGTTCGAAATCCGGATTAAATTCCAACCGTATAGCGTATAGAAGCCGTAAAATCACAGTTTCAAAAACTTATACTTCTCTGAAGAAGTGCGCTACGTAAAAGCATAAGCATTTACCGAAAGTTCGAAAGTTACTGAATCGTAGCTGTAACTAAACTTTTAGTCCAGATTAGTTGCGGAACTCATTTCTTCGTCAAATTGTTTTTGATATCGTCTTATGCCTTTCGCAGATTCTAAAATTAAGTTAACATATGCGGGTAATGCGAATTATTTTTTGTTCAACCATGGTAATAGTAAGTGGGTTAAAGGAAATAGGGAAAGGGAATATTCTCCGATGTTGCAACAAATACACAGCATAGCACTGTGCAGTGTAGTATGAATGTAGGTAGCTTACCTACTTTACTTTGTCCATTTATTACCAGACATATGTAGATATTGGTGGAGTTTTTTGTTTGTTACATTCGCCTGTTTATATTTCACATTATGCTATAGTGCGTACATACTCGTAGATAGGTAGGTAGGTAGGTAGGTAGGTAGGTTGCAAAATCGTAATTGATGACTAGATTTATACCGCGAGTGGTATACCAAAATGCATTATAATGAATGAAAAATGAAACAAGCTTTAAGTTTGGTGGCGTGAAAAAATAATACACGTATAACGAAGCTTCCCAATTTATACGCTTGTCTACCTGCCTACATACCTACATTTAGGCATCTGGTGCTTGAAACCTTTTTTTCTCGTGTTTTAAAAATTCGAATTCTCCTATTTTCAAATTTACCATTTGTTCAATGATCTGATTTTAATTACGTACCATTACCTATGTTTTGTTAATCCATTTTTTTACATTTTTAACGCAGCTGTATAATATGAATATATCGTTAGCAATGAACATATCCGACTATTTTTTTCAATTTTATTTCCCCTTCTCTCTTTCCCTCCTTCTAATCTTTAAGCAGTCTTATTCAATTTGTAACAATGTATTGTAGTAAATTACTTTTCAAAACGGTGTTCGTCAAAAACTATTCGCGTCCTGCGATCGTTTTTCTACCGAGAATAAACATAAAATGCTTAGTCAGGATGTCGAGCAGGTAAAGCATATGTTAAATGTAAAAGAAATATTTCACAGAAAATTATATTTAATTAAAACGTACAAATATGCTATTTTTATGCAAAAAAAAGCATCAGATTTTCGTAAAATATTATAATTACGTGAATTGAAAAAAACTCCTAATCAGCATGGCCGCACGCTGATCGAGTCTCTGGGAAGGCTTTTTAGGAAAAGGCTCCCAAATGAGCGCAAGTCCGAGAAACAGTGGCGTCAATGTACCTACCTATTTAATCGCACTGGTTATTTCGTCCCCCTACACCCCCCGCTCCGTGATTTAGGTAGATACGTAAAAATTTTAGGAGAGGCTAAAGCCCTTGTACCTTTATTTCCAAAAAAAGGCTATGTTAGAATGACGAGCGAAACGAGGGAGAAAGTTTTGTAAAATTGCAGGAATAGGAAATGGAAAATGAGAATTTTGTTGATATTATCCCCCGCCCCTTTCTTCCTCAACCGCCGTATGTCGATAGAACACAACAACTTGGCTTTCATTGACAATGTGATATAGAAAATCTGGATAAAAATGAGAAAAATCGAGCAAAAAACCAATTTTTTGGAGTTGTGAGGGAGTGTAATGAGGCTTATGACTCGGAACCCCCCAAAGTTTCATTTAGAGCCCTTGCTGAAAATACAAGTCAAATGTTAACCTCCTACTTTTATTTGGAGAATAGATATAGGTGAAATAGCTTCTTTTCAAGGTCAAAGAGGGGAACCCTCCCCCCTCATTTCGCCCCTCATAATTAACGTAGGAAGTTGATTTCTTTATATGTTATGCAACTTTTAATTCCCACTCGGTTGGCTTAATAACGAATAATTTTTTCAATTTTAGCCCCCTTAGCACTCTTTCTCTCTCGAATTCAAACATAACTGAATTTTTAACCAAGGTCAACTCCAATCAAAAATACAAAATTCGTCATCAATCTAAACTTACTGCCTAAATTTGATGGAGTTTGGTGCGTATCGAGCTGAACAAATGATTTTCAGTTTCAGAAAAAAAGAATTAAAATGAATAAAAACATTAAAAAAATAACGAGAACAAAAAGAAGGAAAAAATAAAAAAAAATAAAAGCAAAAGAAATAATAAAAAATTGAGAAAATGTATAAAAAAGTAAAAATATAAAACAAAAAAAGAAACATAATAAAAAAGTTGAAATTAAAAAAAAAATAAAAACGGAATAAGTATCTGACATAGTCAATAATGGTCTCAATGGTCCTCTAGAATTCCAAAATTTATTTTATTGGTTCTCAGTCCCCCTCCCCTTTATCCAACGTAGGTCGATGGTCCATAATAGCCTGATTTTCATTGACAATATGACGTGGAGAATCAGGATAATGATTGTCTAACATGCCCAAAAATGCTCCTAATAGTCTTCCACAATCCTAGAATGCATTTTGTTTCCTTCCTCTCCCTTTTCCTCCTCCTCCTCCTCCTCCTTCTCATCCTCCTCCCTGCTACGATTTTCTTTAACAATATGTCATAGAAAATTAGATTGATGATGATCATATTCGGCCTTCCGAAAGTTGCAATCAAGGATGTGATCCGTGGGTAGGCCATGGGGAGGCTAGCCCCTCCCTCAAAATGATTTTAAATTTCACACTTCACTCACTGTTAATGATCGGATAAAGTAAACACTTCAGAGAATACAATTTTGGGTAACTAAAACAAGGTGTTTTTCGAACGTTCGCCCACGTGTTCCATTTGACTCGATTTTTTCGATATTCTTAAAATTTTTCGTATTTCTTTGGCCTGCCAAGTAATTACTTAAAATGTTAAAAAGTCATTTTTATCATTTTTCAAGCACCTCGGTTTCCCTAAAAAATAAATTCAATCAAAGGTCGTGATTAAAATTCGGATGGTTAGAACTTAGGTTCAAAGCAGCCAAGCCCCCCCCCCTTATTTTAATAAACGGTCCAAAAATAAATTCCTATGAATTAAATACAAACAATTTTCCTGTACAAAAAAATAACGAAAACCCTCATTTTTTTCAAACAAAAAAAAAACAATCGAGGGTACGAAACATAGGTACAGTACTTATAATAGAGAATGAGGATACTGGAAAAAAAATCTCAATTGCCCGCCCATCACGCCAGTTATTTATGTAGAGAAAATTTCGCTAAAATTAGTTTCGATGTATTCGATGTTCATTTTTTTTCAACTTCGAAAACAGGAAAAAAAATAACACTTTTACAGAAAAACTTGCACGAAAAGTGTCCTCGTCTCATTCTTCATTGTACATAAACAATGAATTACGAATAACATTTGACTCTGTCATCAATCTATCATTTTTATGCATCGTGGTATCGATCAATTCATCATTTTTTTTTCTTTTTTCACCAAACGATAGATTGTACTTTAGACGATAAGATAGACAGTTTGTCTTGTTTTTTTTTTTTTTTTCTGCCGAGTTTTGCTTTTCGAACAAGGACCAAGACTAAGAGTATGACTAGGACGACGACGCCGTCGAATCATTATTCATTTAGAAAATATTCCGAGAAATAAAAAAAAAAAGAGACGGACCGAGGAAAGAAGAGAATTACAAGAAAGGAAAACTGTCGCCGGCTAGAAAGCAGCGCATACATGTATAGATTCCGACTGGGTTACCAATTTAACAATATTGTTTTGCCTTTTTCCGGCGACATCGACTTCGCCATCGACAGCAACACTCGCCCGCAAAACCTGCCCTTTTTGTCGGTACAAATACATATAGCCCGCCGATCATTGACAATAAGCTTGACTGGCTTTATACACAAACACATGCACGTTGGTTGGTAGGTAGGTAGGTAGGTAGGTAGGTGGGTAGGTAGGAGGCGTACGAACAGCCTACTATTTTATAATACGCGACACACATAGCATATACGAGAGCCGATCTTTTCATGCATACCGATAACTGACCAGCCCAGTATTCAGCTCAGTAGTAGACGATCTGTGTATAGTACTGTTATATATTCTGGCGAAAATATAAAGCTAAAACATTGCCTTTAACTTTTTTTGAGCTACGAGTATATACATAACACGAGGGCTTCCTCTCAATTTGAAAAACACGCGCAACGTATTCGTAAACCGTGATTAATAGCAGTTTTAAAAATTTCCCCGAGCAATGTGAAATAAAATTTTTCAAAGATACCTACGTACGCTTGAAATTTATCGAGTCATTTGACTATACTAGGTTTCTATCGCACGCGTTCGCGTTGCTTAAAACCATTAAAGCCGAATCGTTTTTCAGTTTTAATTGCTTTTTGATGAGTCCAAATCGAGTGCACGTAATCTTTCGCTCAGTCGTGCTTTAGCTTTTAACTAGGTAGGTATATATTCACACCGAGGATTTAGCGGAGAGGGGCGAGTAAAAAAAGGGGGTAAAATAACCAGATTTTGCTGCAGTGTAAAAACGACCACAATTTAATGCGTTCGTTAACATGTACCGGGTGTTTCATCGAGTGTTACCGAAATTTTGCCATATTTTCTAGCATCGCAGCAAACCAAACCATTCAAATGTGGAACGGGTTGACTAATGTTGCAGTTTGAGGGAACCCAGTCAAGTATTCCAATTGATTTAGTAATGCATTACGAGTTGAAAAACCAGTAGCCTACTGGTAGAGTGCTAAATAATACGTGATCGTCACGTCACACCATTACCAACCACTTACCCTATTTTCCTCATCTTACTGACTCAAGTCTGGACTAATATAAGTTTACTTAACTAACAGGGTCTTTCGCAGCAAACCACCCCATTAGGAAATGACGAATAACATTATTCGAAATGCCATTTCAAAGCTCCACAGAGCTGAAAGAAAGGAAGGAAAAGCTACTTGGTAGGGTTCTAGAAATTTCGATTTCGATTACACACGTGACTTTCGACAGTGTCAAGTCGAAATTTCACCAAAAATTATGCCCATCGCAAGTACACCATTGGAGAAGGTAATGACCGAAATTTTAGTTACCGAAGTGCAGTTTTCAATTTTTTACGATTTTTTAAACATTTTTAGAAAAATTAAAAATTAAAAAAAAAGTGGTAAAAATAGTATTTTTATTAATTTACAACTCATACATGACTAATTGATGAGTGAAGTGACTTATTGCCAGAATTAGCTACTATTTTTTTCATTATTGTGAAATTTTTTAAATTTTGAAATGTTGAATGAAAACCTCCTCTCAAATTTATGCATCGATAGTATACCATTGGAGAATTTTATAGCCGAAATTTTATCTGTTAAAGTGCATTTTTCGATTTTTCATCAGTTTTCAACGAATGGTTCAAAATTTATCATTGGAGGTGCTATAGGTCCAGAGATTACTCCAAACGGAGTTTATTTTTCGGTAACGATTTAATATCTTTTTAGTCTACAAATATACTTCATGCATATGGAAACCATGCCAAAATTTCCAGTTTTTTATAATCATACAACCGTACTAACTGCATTTTAGGTACCACCTCCCCTTCGGAATGAAGTACTTGAGGGGGTTGAACTAAAAATGTGATTTCATATTCATGGTTCAGAAGATTCGATTCATGCAAAATGACAGCAATATTCGGAACGTGTTCGTGGTTCAAAATAGAACGTGGGGGGAAGGAGTGCTGTTCTGGATCCTACTGAGGGACCCATGAGAGATTTGGTTTTTAGCTACGATTTTCTACTATTATAAGCTACCATTGTACTGAGTATGGTAAACAATTTAAATATTTGGAATTTTTTCGAGTATGGCTCCAATCCCCCCTCTCCCACTTCCTCATCATCTTCCCAATTTCAAGGTTTTTCATATTTCGACCATGGCGCGTATAAAATGAAATTCCGTTGAAGCTTTTTCTTCAAAATTGAGGGCATAAAAACTGTTCTTGGTAGATTCAGTTGGAGGAAAGTGGTACATTTCAGTTCACTTAGAAATTTATTAGTAAAAATGTTCTTCTCCTTTTTCATAAAAATTTTCCCACATTTTAAATTTTTTTCCTCTATTTTTTTTTTTTTTTTTTTTGGATCTTTTTAGACCGTAAGTAACATTTTGGCTCAAGTTTGATCGATTTTGGGTCGGGAGCCGTTTTTAACCCTTAATAGGAAAGGCTTTTTTGGCCATGACGCTTATGAACTGAGATTTTGAAAAAAATGTATGTGATAATGCAAGAACGGTTTCAAAATTGTACCAAACCAATATTCCTACTGAACAACTAACCAATTTTTCAGGGATGCCTCTACTACAGATCTACAACGTAACAAAAAATTGCACACAGAGAATCTGGGGGATTAGTGTTCCAAAACTTTGGTCTGGTATGTATCTCGGTAGCATAACCCTACCACCAAAGTATCTTCTCAAAATTCTGCTTATATTTATCTATCTACAATTCCTCTAATTCCACACAGCAGCAGAGTCACGTTACAAACCCTAAACAACCTGATCAAGGCATATCTACACAGGCAAATTCCACCTGAACAAGCCGGGTTCATGCTAGGAAGAGGCACAGGGAACAGATAATGAATGTCCAGCAAATCATCGAAAAGTTCAGAGAGTTCAACATACTTGTAGTGATGTGTTTCATAGATAGCGCCAAAGCCTTTGACTGTGTGAACTGGAAGAAGCTCTTCAAAGTTTTAAGAGAAATGGAAGTCCAGGCTGATATAGTAGATTTGGAAGAGTCCCTGTATTAGTTCAACTCTGTGGTGGTGAGAGTTAATGGTGAAGAATCAGGAGCTTATCAAGCGGAGCAGGGAGTGCGTCAAGGATGCATATTGTCCCTGCAGTCATTCAACATCTATGGTGAGCATATAATTCGCGAGACTCTTGAACATTGGACTGGTGGTATTTCTATTGGAGGAAGAAGAATCTCTAATCTGCGATATGCAGATGATACCACCTTGATTGCTGCGGATAAAGAAGAAATGGCGGAGTTCATTAACCTGGTGAAGATAGCCAGCGAAAAACTTGGACTTCGTATTAATGCATCGAGAATGAAAGACAGTCATGGTGGTGGATTAGGCCACGCGTCTTCCAGTTTCTATAGCTCTGAGCAGATAAGAAAAGGTCAATGCTTTTGTATATTTGGGCTCCATCATCGAAGCAGATGGAGACTCGTCGGCAGAAATACGGCGCCGAATCGCTCTGAGCAAATCAGCTATGACCAGACTGCGTGATGTCACATGTAATGACGAGATCTCCAGAAAGACAAGGAACAGACTTATACAATCACTTGTTTTCTCTGTTTTTCTATATACCGCAGAAAAATGAACGTTGATGGCAAATGATAAAAGAAGAATCGACGCTTTTGAGATGTAGGTGGGGCGAATGACGTCGAGGATATCCTGGGCAGCACGACAAATCAACATTTCAATCGTCAACGAAATATAGGAGCCAGTCAAGCCAGGTGTTTTATGCGAGAGACGCATTCTAGGGTATCTCGAAAAAGATATTCTCTTTGGTAAGGCCCATGGAAAAAGAAGGAGAGGAAGATCTCCGACCAGGTAGTCTGACATCATCAAAGCGTGAATTAGCTCTGTAGCTGCTTCCCAGGCACAGGATTGTGATAAATGGCGCGCTCTTTTAGGTGCAATACGGTTGTAAATGACTGCGACCTACTGACGATGATCTATACCATTTCTTTTTTTCAAAAAATAAGCTTAATCGTCCAAAACTGAAGTGCAACATCCATTTCAGGATGGCATCTTTCGATAAAAAAATTTCCTTCGTGGTTTTTAAGGAAATCGAGAAAAAACGCAAAAATTTACATTTTTTTTTAATTCTTAAAAGTAAAGGTAATGATGACAACTTGAATTTTTGTAAAAAAATTTCCAAAAACTCTACAACTTTTTGAGCTTTGGTTCATTTTTGCAACGTGAAAAAATTACGTTCGAGAGCTTATAAGCGAAATGGAATTTTTGAGTACCTCCATCTACCTAAATAAATTATACCCCTTCAAACTGAAAAATATACACTTACATGTAAGTAAAGTTGCCACATTTTCAGACCAAGGCGACATACTTGTAACTTCCCACAAAATACTCGGTACGTATTTTTTCACATAACCTTGCGACAGTAAATTTATTCGCACAAGCACAAATTCGAATACATTGACAAATTACGTAATATACTCGTACGATACACACACACACACATGCTTCACTAAGTAAATAAATACTCTCACAATATGCTACATATACCTCTAGATCAACTTACTGCTCTACCTAACAACAAATACCAACAGAAATACGTAGTTACATGGTACATAGCGTACATATAACCGTACATTAAAAAAAAATAAACGCATCTTTTTACAAACGACGCGATGGTAATGGAGAAGAAAAGAAAAAAAAAGGGTTAAAAAAACTTGAATAATAGAAATACACTCAACTCGACTGCAACACACTTGCAAACATTCCCAAGTACCTTAAGACGAAATCTTTTGAAAAATATACGTACCTATGTAACATTAGCCAAAGGGTAAGACAAATCTTTTATTTGTATTTCGCGCTAACTACGTACATATGTACTTCCTCTACAACCCCCACCGGCTCCGAAGCTTCCAAAATTTTCACCCACATAGCCGGAGAAAAATCGCATCTATGTACCATGTACCTACATTTATACAAAGTAAATATAAAGACGCATCAGACCGTACACAACAGCGTATTAAACAAAAAGCGCGTGCAATAAAAAGAACCCTGCCACCCTGCTTCTTTCTTTTTCATATTGCTAACAATACGCGCGGGAAAGTGAAGGCGACGAACGATGTGTGAAAATGAAAGCTAGCAGTGAAAAAAAAAAAAAAGGTTTAAAAAAAACCTTAAACGGAGCATAATAAAAACACGACATTAAACCGATTCGAAAAGGAAAAAAAAAGAGCAGCATGGTATATGAGCAGTCGTTCGTAAGCATAACTCGTCGTTGCTAAATACTCTGGAGAATAGTATTTTTTACAAATCCCATTTCAATTTTTCCAAACACAAGTCTCCGAATGATTCTTTAATGCATCCAACCATCGCATCGCGTCGAATGAATAAACATGAACTCGGTAATTCCATTAGTTTTTCCACCAGACGCGATGTCAACGTGTTTTGGGAATATTAAACGCAGTGAAAACAACTCTCTACATTTTATGTATCTACACGTATGAATATTTGATCAAAATAATTGCTCTCGATTGAACCGCCAAATAATCAAATTCGAAAAATTGACGTCGCGAAACTTTTGAAAAAAAATGTCGCGATTTTAACACGTAAAAACATATCTTCGAATATTTTATTATCATTTTCTCCACGGTAAACATTCGGTAGTGGTTTATTTTTTTTTTTTCTTTCGTACCTTTATCTCGACTTGTTCGAGTGTCATTATTTTCGTTACGATAAACCTATCACGACGACGATGATGCGACGACGTTGATTTAAAGTACACGTAAAAATGAGGGAAAAAATATTGAAATTTTTACAAACTACAAACTTTGTTCGTGTCTGAAGCTTTTTTGTCTTCTTTCGAGAATTTATGATATTGCCGCAAACTCGTATCAATTTATTTTATTTAAAGAATATAATCAACAACGAAATAAATATACAAAATACCGAAGAAAAAAAATTAATTAATTAGAAAATAGATAGAAAAGGATCTGCAAACGAACGAGATATCGACGTCGTGTTGCGTCGCTAGATTAATATTTTGTTTCAATTTTTTTTTTTTTTTTTTTTTTTTACAAATCATAGTCCTTTTAACATTTTAGTTGAACGAGTACGTAAGTATCAATATATGGAATTTCTATTGATTAAAAATATAAATGAGTATAATTTTACAATCTTAGGGATGAATATGTAAAAGTATGTACTTTTTCAAAAGTGAAAATTATAACAACTATAAAAATATGAAGAAATTATAATCACGGTTCTCCTTCAGTTCTAAAAATACAACCCTACATTTTCACGTCAAAAAATTACACACAATGTATAGAAGGATCCAAGATTTAGAAAAATTATAGTACTTTTATTTTTTTTTTCAAAATCGCACAAACCCTTCAAAAATACACGATTTTATTTTCATGTGAGAGATTTCATTCGTTTCATTAATCTGTGCCAAGTAAGCAGTCAATTATCAGACTCAACAAACCCTATCAGAATCACTATTTATTCATGCATTAAAAACCGTAATCAGTACAATGAAACCCTAATAACAGATTTTGTATCAGTACTGGAGAATAACAACATAACCATATCAGACCAAAACCATGAAAATA
>FIZR01002618.1:0-15843 GCA_900060175.1 Ferrisia virgata
AAATTTTTTTTTCCCTTTTTTTTTTTTTTTTTTTTTTTTTTTTTTACATTCAAATGTTTTGACTATTTATTCAGATATCAAAATGAATAGGGGTACTTGGGCGAAGCCCAGAATGTTATTCAATTTTTTCCCCTAAAAAGTTGAAGTGTGTTGCGGAAAAAAATTTCGGAATGGTGTTAAATGAATCTGATAAAAATCTCAAGTCTGTAATTTGACCCCTATTTAACGTATAAGATAGTAAGAGCATCAAAATTTTTCATAAGATTCCGACTCTGGTTTCAAGGACTCGCGTTAAGATAATTTTGTAGGATTCAGAGCCAGAAAACACTGATATGACCTTATGAAAAGTTTTGGATCCAGATTATCCCTATTGATGTTACTAAAAATTTCAAAATAAAATATTTAATTTTTATTCAAATCTTGCAAGAGAGGGGGGAGAGATTTCAAATTTTTACCACTCTTTTCTCATTTTTTTTCACTATTATTTCCAGCAGATTTTGGAAAATGACTTAAAATCTGACACGGGAACCACTCCAACCAACCAGCTCCGATTTTAACAAAAGTTCGATAGATGGAAAAAATATGCCAAAAAAAACCATAATCAACAGGATGAAATTTTCAACTCATGAGCTGGGATTGATTTCTGGTAGAGAGAAGGGGAGATGGAGGGTTGAAATTCAGAAATATAGCTACTTATACAGGGAAAAATGAAAATTTTTGAGTTCTTAACAATGAAATAGGTACTCAGGAATCAATTACTAATCAGAATCGTCTCTCCAAACTCATTTCCCATCGAATTTTGGTTTCTCTTAGGAATTTTCAAACATGTACCGGAAGTATCCTAATTAAAATTGACAGCTTAAAATTGTTCTTCAATGAAAATCAATTTTAAAATCTCAAAAATATACCAAACTTCAACAGCGCTGAAGACCCAAAAAATGTCTAAAAAAGAGTTTGAAGAGTCGATATTGATTCATAATTCGTTCCTCAATATTTCGTAACTTATTGCTCATAATTTCAAAATTTTAATTTTTTTCTCTTAAACAGTCCTAATTTTTGAATTTTAATTCAACCCATTTTTCTCTCCAAGATGCCCAAATCAACTTCTGTAGCTGAAGATTTGGTTAAGAAACTTTTTGACCTATACTTTCCATTTATCGAACTTTTGTTCAGTTCAGATACGGCCAGTTTGAGTGGTTCTCTCGTAAATGAAGCGATAGCATTTAGAACAGAATATATATTTTTTCAAACAGTAGATGCGAAAAGTATTGTTTTTGCCTGAGAACATTTTTCAGTTGCATATGCCAATAGCTGCAGGAGTACCAACAACATCTAGATTAGCTTGCATACCTAATCTTGGCAAGGAACAGAAATGTAGTCACAGTTGCATACCCAAAATTTGCATATTTTAGAACCCCTGCAAATTTTGGCTATGCGACCATACCCGCATTTTTGATTCCTGGTAAATATTCAGTATGCAACCGAATCTAAATGTTGATTGTCGCATCGACCTCCTCCTGATATACCAGTGATATGTCAAAACTTTAATGCTTATAGTACAGCCCCTCCAATGCTTTGGATAGGCAACACATGCTACATGAGTCCATCGTGTGTTGTTGTATTTGAGATAGAAAGGTGTTACTGTCGAGACGGAATACCCTGTATGTTGCGTTTTAGAGTAAACAGAGAATTTTTATAACTATCAATTTCTTATCCGTGAATTTTCAGAGTGAGCGGCAGGTTTGGAAAAAAATTAAATTCTGAAAATAGCATATCCCAGCCCATTCGATTTTTTAGGTATGCAACTCATTGAACATGTATGTCTACTGAATTGACCCATTTATGATATAAGGTAAGAGAGGTTAATGCGAAACACTCAGTACCCCTGCAAGTGTTGGGATCTTCTACCATAACTACATATTTTTCTGTATGTTGGCACAATAATCCTGGATGTAAAATTAAATCAACATATTTTTGTTCAACTGCAATCATTGGGTATGTGACTAAATCTGCATTTCTTGTGCCCTGGAAAATTTACCGATATGCAACCGAAGGTACACTTTTGTTTGTACGCCTGCAAATACTAAGTATGCAACTAAAAATTGTATCCAGAACCTGTATTTGACATATACTTAAGACCTTTAAAATAAGAATGGTATTTTTTTGTGAACAAAATTTATCAGATCAATGAAATATCAACATTAAAACTCCATGAGCTTGGAATGAAAAACCATAATTAAAATTTCAAGAAAGTTTATATTTTCGTGAAGTATTCTAAGCTAAATGCAATACACCTTCATTATTTCACTACATAAGAAGGTGTTATACATCCTAGAAATGGATAAGACTTGATCTAGAAGAACTTCTCAAATCATAAAATGGATTTTACAAAGTACCACCTTTTTGCAACCATTATATTAAAGCTAGATCTTAGACACTCGTATTTCATTTTTTAAAAATTCAAATTGAAAAATATAAATACCTTTCATTAAAAATAAAATAGAGAAGACCAATTCGTTTTTCAGGATTTTGTAAAATTTGATTAAAAATTGCACATTGGATGACATGTTTGATTTTTTTGTACCTAGAAGAAATTCTTATCATTTTCAATAATTTACATTTTTCTGTAAATAGATCAGCTCTATCACTTTTTTTTTTTACAACCTGGAATAATTTGTACGAAATAAAATAAAAATGAAAATTTCACGATTTAAAAAATTCCAAACATACATACGAGATAAATTCCACTTTGAAATACATACCCGTAAAGCATTACTTCCTCCCTCGTCCCTTCCACCCAATCAAAAAAATAATATAAAAGTTCGACCTTTTTTACTTCGGTATAAAAAAAAAAAATTAAGCCCACCTGTAGGCAGGTATTCCATTGTAATATGTATTACTTTACCTACTAAATCTCTCGTTTGTTTAATGTAAAGGAAAAACACAATGTTGGATTGAACTGGAACCATGGCAATGGAAAGTATATATGACACTTGTTGCTATAACAGTATTTTTAATACCGGCCATCATCATAACCGCCTGTTATACTATAATCGTGTACACAATATGGACCAAAAGCAAAGTCCTTTCACCAGTAAAACGTCTGGATAATACAAAACGTAAGCCTACAAATATATACTGTACGAGTTTGTGTACCTGCAGATGGTATTGATATATCTCAATAATTTGAAAAATCTCACGTTCGATAAATATCGTGCTTTATTTCGTTTAAATGTAGCTCACGAAGACCATGATATTCGAAGGTCAAGTTCACGAGGTATAATACCCAGAGCGAAAATCAAAACTGTAAAAATGACTTTCGTAATAGTTTTCGGTAAGTTTGACACAATTGATATGGATTCAATATTTACGATGGTTATCGCGAGTACCTCTCAGCTAGGCCACCGTGTACGGTTTCCATTAAAAGTGATTTTTATTTTACAGTATTTATTTTATGTTGGAGTCCTTACATAGTATTCGACTTATTGCAAGTATACGGTTACATTCCAACGACCCAAACCAACATAGCTATCGCAACTTTCATACAAAGTTTGGCTCCGCTCAATTCGGCCGCCAATCCGGTCATTTATTGTTTGTTTTCAACCCACATATGTAACTCGTTAAGGTAGGCAATTTCTGTATTTTCATACACATATACATAGTATGCATGCCATACACACGTACATTGAATGCTCGCTGAAAAATATACTACGTATATATAAGAAGGGAAAAGAATCGTCTAGACTTTTACAACAATAATAAACCTAAAACATATAGTCACGTCCAACAACCATTCTGACACGCGATTAAATAACCATAAAAGAACGATTCGTACGCAATCATTTTCGTGTTTACTACCATTATACGATGTGGTTTTACAAGTGAAATTTTTTCACAGCCACTGATCATCCAAAGGCGCCAAATTTTCTTCAATTTTAAACCTATACTGGTACGGGTACCATTGAAAAACCGTATTACATAGAAAATTCATTAAAAATCAATACAGCGAGTAATTCAAATAGCCAGCTTTTGGGCAAAACAGAGAGGAAAAAATAAAGCCTCGACAATATTGAATTCGATAAGATACACAATGTCGTCGATGGCAATCCCATTAAAAGCGCCATCTTAGATTTGTAATTTTTTAGCCGAATTGGCCACAAGGAAGTGATAAAAGTTGATAGGTGTATTCGAATGCTTGTAAAGCTCTTTTGTATTATTGAAGTGCGATTATGCTGGTTATTTTGAAAGCGAAAACTTTCATTCCGTATCATTTATTTTACGCGCAAAACCAATACGTAGAGGAGAGATTTTAAGATTTTCTTTTTCAAGGTTATCTAAGTAATAACTAAGCATATTGTTTTGTGAGCTGTACGAGAAAAAAACGGGTATTTTTGCGTACAATTTTTACATTTTTTTCCCCCAAAATCTTTCAAAACTTTACCTAATTTTAAAATATCCATTTTTTTCCTGTACGTTATTTTTATAATGTATTTGAAGAATTACTACTTCATACATGTGAATTATATGTATGTATTTGGCTGATTACAGATTTTATGTATTTTTCAGTAAAATACCACCGTTTTCTTGGGTTACCTGTTGCAATCAACAGAGCCAAGAACCTTCCAGTTGTACAGAAACCTTAACCTCGTCCAGTAATCGACAAAGGAGCATGTCGACTTTAAGAACCAATAATATACGAAGTCGACCCAATACTTTTGAATCTAACCATCACGATGCGCTTTTGTAATTTTGATTTTTTTTCTCTTTCGTTTTTATTTTTCTTCCCCCTTTTCCCTTATTCTTTTTTTTTCCTTTTTCTTTGGATCATAAATGTTTTAATATAGTTCCTGTGTTGTTTATGTGTGTTTAAATTAATAAATTATTTTTCATTTCGAATCGTTTCATTCAATAGGTTAGATATAGGCAGGGGAGGATTCAAGTCATTTGGTTTGCTAGTAAGATGGCGGGGGTGTGCGACCTAACATTCGGCCGACTTACTCTACGAAAAAATTGCAGATTTTTCTGATTTTCTCATTATGTACACCCTACCACCTCACAATAGGCGAAATTTATGAGAAATCATCAATTTTTTTGTTGAAAAAAAAATCAATAACAATAATGAAAATGGACTTCATCCTCCTGGATTTTTATACCACACACACTCGTTCGTCAATTTTTTTCGACAAATTTTCAAATTAAGTAGCAGGTTTGTAAAAAAAATAGAATTCTTAAAATACTTTATCTCAGTCCCTTCAATTATTCGGAGTAGGCAACTCATTCTACACGTAAGTGTAACTAGTTGACCTATCTCTCGTATAAGGAACACGAGGTTAATATGGAACACCCTATATGGTGATAAAGTGCAAGAAAATACATTTAAACGATCTTCTACTTTATATAGCCCACACATCAAGATGAACTTATGAAAAAAGAAAAAATTTACATTTCAGATGATGCATCAGGACAATTTTCCACTCATTAGCACTATTTCACAGTCGACAGTCAGTGAGAGCGAAACAGAAAGTGCTAGTCTCCCTGATACATCCAGTGGGATATTTCAGGTGGAAATTCAAATGTGCTCAAAATATGGAAAAAAGGTAGAAAAAATTTTAACAATGCAAAGAATGATCACTTTTTAAAATGAACCTTTTACAGCATTTAACAGGAAAGAGGGTAGAGCTTTCACGTTTTATTTTTATTTTTTTTTTTGAAAAATTATGATTCTTAGCCTAGTACTCACTAGAGTGAACCCGATTTTGCTTTTTTTGGAAATTAGCGAATGGCAGCGGGGAGGAGGTGCAATAGTTGAAAAATTACCACAAAAATATATGGTAAAAATTTCAACCGCTGGACCCAATTTTTTAAACGTACAATATTTGCCTAAAGTTTGAAATTTTTCAAAAAATCATATAACTTTTTTTTAAATTACTCCCAAAAATGGATTTATTATGCATATTTGAACCTGAAATGATCATTAGCAACAAGTTTTCATCATTATCCCTTTTTTCACGAGTTTTCAAAAAAATGTCACCATTTACGTTTATACACAATATTCTAAAAAACTATGAAGGACATTTTTTTTAAGAAACACCCTCCTGAATAAAACAAAAAAGAAGGGTAGTGATAAAAACTTGTCGTGAATGGCCATTTTAAGTTCAAATATGCATAATAATTCCACTTTTTAAAAAAAATTTTTTATTCGATTGCTTAAAAATTTTTGAAAATTTTGAAACTTTATGAGTTTTTCAAGTTTAAGAAATTAAGTTAGGTGACTGAAACTTTTACTATATCCCTTTGGGGCTATTTTCCAACTATTGTGAGCCCGCTGTGTGAATATTTCCAAAAAAAGAAAAACTTGAATCATCCTAGTAACTACTAGAGCGTTTCAATTCTAGTTTTTTTTTGAAACTTGAAGGGGACTAGTGAAAAAAAATTACAAAAAGACATCAAATGAATTTGGTAAAAATTTGAAGTCTCTAACTTGACTTTTACTAACCCCCTCTCCCCCCTTGGTTTAAAATTTCGAAATGAACATGTAAAATCTGAAAAAAAAACTTCAAAGTTTTTTTTGCTTCTCAGAGACTTTAAAATTTTGTTCGAAAATAGAAAAAATCTAGTATTTAAAATGTTTTCACTGTAATGAAGCATAAATTCGAAATCTCATCACTGTCTATAGAATAATACATGAAAATTTTTTTTTGGTTTTTCACCTCAAAAAAATTCAAAATATTCGATATTTTTTCCATTTTTAAATATGATTTTGAAACCTCTGAAAATGAAAAAAAATCGCAGCAAATTTTTATTGGTCTCATATGGTCTACTTATGACCTTATGACACAATAGCAAAAAAAAAAAAACAAAAAAAGAATTCTGTTCAACTTTCATGTAAAGTTTGAAATTTTACACTATGGTGGTGGTGGGGGGGGGAGTAAGGGTCAAGTTGGACTCCAAATTTTTAGCACATTTATCTGACGTCATTTCACTACTTCCTTTCACAACCCACCTCCCATCAGTATTTGAAAAAAAAAAAAACTAAAATTTTAACGCCCTAGTACCCTAATTGATCTAAGAGGGACTGAAACAAAGTTCAACAAACAAAAAGTGGGAAAATAAACACAGGCCATATTGCCAAGATCCTCTAAATTTTCACTTTTCTAAGACACAGGCCTGCCTTAAATTGTTCCAAAATATCAACAGAGCTGAAAATTTTACAATTTTTTGGTAAATACGGAACAGGTGCATTAGCATAACGCTCAAAAGTTCTTCACCTTGGTTCCACATAATCTAAAAAACTATGCTCGTAAAATTTCTAAAAAAAAAAAAAGAAAAAAAATTACTTCAAATAATTTAAATTTAATAATGATGGCAGACAAATTATTTCCGGCAACCCCTATGTAGAACTGGAAGAACCCATGGTACAAGAATACAGCCCATGAATCGATATGCTGTGGCTTTTTTCATAGGTCGTTTTTACATTTATCTCATACTGGTTTATCAATAATGATTTAGGGAAAGTAGCCAATTTTATAATAATATACGATGGAAAAAAATTTCTTCAATATAAGTCGCGGTTTCATGCTCAACAATTTGATGCAACGATTCACCGAACAAAGCAGAAAATTCAAATAAAACGAAGCCGGCTATTGCAAAAATTCAGAATTCATTTATACGTACTACTCATCTTCACATCAAAGATGTATCGTAATCGTATACGTACAAGAAGGCATTTCAATTAAAATTTAAACTGACCGCAAACTAACGAAAATGGAAACATCTCAGATATTCATCTGAAGTCAATACCACACAAACACAGGAAGAAACGTTTTTTTTTTTTCAAATACAAAGACGCAGGGTGAAACCATGAACGAATATATTTTAAAATTATCCTCACATAAAACTATTATATTTTCGACAAAATTTATTACACAACCTAAAAACAGTCATAGGGGCATGGGATTGAAAACTCCAATTCTAAGAAATAAACAACTCCCCATACTTCATTAAAAAATTATTGAACCAAAAAAAAAACTCAGGTTTTTTCAAATATATCCAATCACACTCAAAAGAAGAAATTAAAAATACACGCACGACCTTCGGCAGGAAAACTAAACACAAATAAATTTCAATCTTCAATAAATAGGTAGTGGATACATTGTACGTACGTATCTACGTCTTTGAAAATAAGTAAGTACCTATATTAAGCTGGAGGAAAAAAATATGTTTTTTTCGATTTTTTTATGTCATCGTTATACAATAAAAAATACGCAAAATATTTGTAAACAACTCAAATGTATATTTACCTCGATACTTTTTAACGTTCAAAAACACAAAACAACTAACAATTCGAAACTTATATAACTTATGCATAAAAATAAAAATTAAAAAAGAAACCTTCTACAATATATAATGTACTTATTATAATAAAACCGTAGGTAATAAAAAGCTACACTTCGTGTAACTTTTATCGTTGCCAAGCAATTAGAATAATTCTGCAGATATTATTCTTGAGATACAGACAACGATGCCATTAGATACTCCCAATATTCTGAAATATGTAAAATACGCTAATTAATATAGACTAAATTTAAATCATTGGTATTACAGTACGATTTAAGTACTAACAATAAGACAGTATAATAAGCACCCAGACACCACATATATTAGAAAGACAAATAAGCACCAACACAGACACATATTTAACTTATATTATTCTTCTAATAAATATTAATATATATATATACTATACTTATACACAAATATATGTCATCTTTCTCTTCGGCATCTACAAATGTAGATAATTAATCTGAAACAATCAAATGATACAAAACATGATGAAATTTTTTCAACGAAAAAAAAAAAAAGATATAGCCCGGTACCTTTGCACGAGGGAATAAGTCTTGATATAGACTCCCAAGTGGTTTAATTAAAATGATAACCGGGCACGTTAATTATGCACATTACGTACACCTAAAGATACAGCTTTCGTAATACCACGTATAGGTTAAAATAAATGTAAAAAAAAGTACAGGTACCTCCGAATAAATTAACAGTTTTCCTCTTAATAAATACACATTGAAAAAAATTAACCACACAACCGACAATTTCTAATACCTACACCTAAGAATGTACTTAATTAAATATTTAAATTACAAACGCTCGATAGTCGATCATCACATTTGATCGATTCTTAATCTTCAATTTTCACAATACTGCGGTTTTCATTGGACGATGGAAGGTGTATCAGAACATCTAATACCTATGTAGATATTAATGAGTTCATAATACATTATAAATAACAACTGCTATATACATTAACAAAATGAAAGTACATATATACATATACCATAAATATTATTTATTACAGTTTGTTCTTACTAGCTTTAAACTATCTAACTTCAATTTGTACAAAGATAACAACTTAAATGAAAAATTCCAAGTAAAAAAAAAACAATACTTACTTACCAACTTACCAGAATTTCCGGCTTGATGGAATTAATATTATAAAGCAAACAATAAAAAAAATACTTATAGGCAAATAAGTATCTACTTCCGACTTTATTAATTAATTTTACTTAATGAGATCTATGTGGTTTCATTATTTTAATGATATCTATCTGCTGCATATAATGCGCATTCGAGTGATAAACCCCATTTTTTTTCCCATTTGTTTGAATTAAATTTTACAGAAAATTTTTACTCGCCAGCAAAATATTTCCGGTATTTTTTTTTTTTTGCTCTCGATTCACTCCGTTTAAATAGTCTTAATGAAAAAATCAAATCGAAGATGGAAATTTTTAAAAAGTTTTTAGTGAAAGAAATATGCAGATTTTCAATTCATGTAACAAAAAAAAGCATCGCTCTATGATACTTTTTCAGCCTGAATTTCGTGACATATTACAATCATGAGAATTGAAAAAAAGCATTGCTGGAGGAAGGTTTCAACGGGGATAAAAAGCAGAGACCCCCAAAAGACACATCAAGGGTCCCGACAGACCATACATACCTAATTTCAACTTGCTAGCTCAATTTAGAGGCGAGTTATAAGAGGAACAAAAAAATCACTTATTCAGGACTGTGAGGGGGTGCAATGGGACTTAAAGCTCGAGTCCCCAAAAAGGTACATCTAAGGCTTCTACTAAATGTACATACCTAATTTAAAGTTCCTAGCAAAATTTGAAGGGAAGTTATACGAGGAACAAACTCTCGAAATAAGAAAAATGAGAAAAACTTATCAAACAAACCACTTTTTTGGAGCTGTGAGGGGGTGCAATCGTGTTAAAAAGTCGGAACCCCTAAAAGACAGACCTATGGCCCTAGCTAAACGTACATACCAAATATCAACTTCTTAGCTCAATTTGGTGGGGAGATAGGGAAGGAACAGTCCTTTTTTAAGGTCCAAAAGGGGGTAAACTCCCCATATCTCCCCTCCTAATTGACCTGGGAGGTTGATTTTTGGATATGTCATACTTGAATTCTTACCCCCCTCCCACGAACTACCTCCACTAAATTTGAGCGACGCTTTTCTGGCAGATTGCATCGTTTTTACACGTTTTTGAAACGTAAACTTGATATTATAGTGAGTTTTTCATTCAACGATTTTTTACGAGTTTTTATCTAATTTTCAGTTTTTTGAACTTAAAAATGAGATTTTAATGAATTTTTCATTTCTTAATAACATTTTTTTTTTGACAGTTCTCGTTATATTTTTACGTTATTGAAGCAAAAATTAGCATTTTGATGATTTTGCATGAAAATTTTTTATTTTTCGACAATGTTCAGCATTTTTTCAACGTTTTTTGTAAATTTTTATTATTTTTACAAATCTTGGAAGCATAAAGTTAATATTTTAATAATTTTTCATCAAAATTTTCATATTTTTCGACAGTTTGCATCAATTTTAGATGTTTTTTGAAAATTATCATCCTTTTATTACGTTTCAGAAACATAAAATTTACATTTTCACCACTTTCTATCAGTTTTTTACATTTTTAAATGATTTTTCATTGAAATTTTGATGTTTTTCAACTGTTTTCCTTACTTTTTCAGAATTTTACAACCTGTAACGATATTTTAACCATTTTCGGCCGTTTTTGACGTTCCCATGAATTTTTCTCGTTTCTTAACGATTGTTCATCAAATTTACAACATTTTCTCATAATTTTCATAAATTTATCATGATTTAGAAGCGTAAAAATACAATTTCAGCTCTTTTTAATAGTTTTTTAACGTTTTTTAAACAATTTTTACCAATTTTTCACGTTTTTAAAGCATATAAATGACATTTTTACAGTTTTTCATCACTTTTTCAATGTTTTTGAGCATTTTTACCAACTTTTATAATTCTTAATCGATTTCCATCAAGTTTGTGACGTTTTTTTAGTGTTTTACTCAATTATTCACGTTTTTGAAGAAAAAAAATGACAATTTTGGCGTTTTTCATCATTTTTTTCACGTTTTTTTGACAAACTGTGCATCAAATTTTTGAAGTTTTTTTCGTGTTTTTTTCAATTTTTTACGTCTTTGAAGCATAAAAATGAAAAATTTACCACTTTTTATCATCTTTTTAACGTTTCTTTGATGATTTTTAACAACTTTTTATCAAGTTTTTGATGTTTTTTGACTATTTTCCTTACTTTTTTACCTTTTTCACGCATAAAAATGACGAATTCATCGCTTTAAATAAATTTTCTAACCTTTTTTTGAACATTTTCATCAATTTTTCATGTTTTTTCAACAATTTTTTGATGTTTTTTTTACTGATTTTCTCAAATCTTCACGGTTTTGAAGCATAAAAATGACAAATTGAACACTTTTAATCAATTTTCTAAAGTTTTTTTTTGACCATTTTCATAAATTACATCAAGTTTTTGATGTTTTTGACTTTTTTCCTCAATTTTTTACGTTTCTAAAGCATAAAAATGACAAATTTGCCACTTTTCATTGTTCTTTTAACGTTTTTCTGACAATTTTCATCAATTTTTCACATTTTAGAAGGGTAAAAATGATATTTTAACCATTTTTCACCAACTTTTCAAGGTTTTTTGACAATTTCTATCAAAATTTCTCATTTTCTAACCATTTGTCATCAAACTTTCAATTCAATGTTTTTTACCCGTTTCATCAATTTTTCACGTTTTATGAGCTTGAAACTAAAGTTTTAACAATTTTTCGTAAATTTGTGATGTTTTAAGACTATTCTCATCAATTTTTCATGCTCCAGAAGCATAAAAATGAAATCGATTTTTCATCATTTTATAACTATTTCCGAAAATTTATCAGGTTTTAAAGACATAAAATTGCAATTTCAACTATTCTTCATCAAATTTTCGACTCTTTTGAAAATTTGTATCAATTTTTCTTGTTTTTTAGCGTTTTTTTTTTTTAATCAAAATTCTTGACGTTATTTGACAATTTAACAATTTTTATCAATTTATCAACGTTTTTAGACGAGTTTCATCGTTTGGAGCACACTAGTAAAATTGACATTTCAAAAAAGTTTTCATTAATTTTTCAACATTTATCGACAATGTCCATCAAATTTTCACACGCTCTGAGTTTGAAAATGGTGTTTCAATATTTTTTTCATTCATTTTTAAGCAGATTTCCTGGAAGGAAAAATAACGCTGTGATTTTATTGGTACCGTATAAACCTAGTAATTGTGCTAAGATAGGAAAAAGTCACTTTGGGATCTCGTCTCGTCTAACACACAAATATACTTTAGAAAAGTTCGCACCTAGCTCGAGGATCAAACGCGAGATCCTTGCTCTGGTAACAAATATTTTCAATGGGTACAAAAACATCTCGCTTTGTATTCGGATACGTACCTACGTCTACATAATTCATAATTATAAATACTTTTCAGCTTGCAGATAACATCATGTTTAAAATTGTGTCACAATTCGTCAAGTTCAAACTAATTATTGCGCTTTTCTTATTGTTACTCGAAAAAAAAAAAATGCCCATTTAATTGCATTTCCATTTTAAACAAAACTTCAATAAATAAACAATAATAATAGAACAGCAATTTTTTCTTTATCGCAAGCGAGGTAGGTACTTTTTCAAGAAAAGTTTTTATCCAAATGTTTTTCCAACTTCACCTGTCTACCGAATAATTACACGTTTTAAGAACTTTCACTCGTATTATATTCTTCCTCGAAGCAGTGAAATGTGTGAAACATTTTTCCTGCTTACTTGGGCATATTATTTAATTTATATATATGACCCTTGCCATCCTTTAGTTACGTCAAACCATCGAGGTTTCGCTATAGGTAACAGGTACTAACTCACATGTAATCATCTCGACAAATGTCATATTTAAAAATATGTACCTCATATCTGCTATAAGTTCAGCTAAATTATAACCCTGGCAAGGGTACACCATGGTCGTTGCAAAATTATACATTCTTTTACACGCACTTGTTTTTCTAAACGCTTTTCAAAAATTCTCTTTCACACAGTTTGATATGTATACTTTTCCAGGAATCATACGTATATCTCAGATTTATGTGCCAATTTGAGAACTGAATGAATCAAGATACCAACATATCTAGAGACTTCGGAATATCGTAGCTAAAATTAGGTAGGGATAGTTTTCGAGTAGTGAGCATTGGTGAAGCCGACAAGAAGGCCACTCACAAGCTGTTCACAAACGAACTAAATTTTTTTAGAAAAAAAAAAATGTGGTTACCATTGGTCGTCTGTATTACACTTTGCTCTTCGACTCAGTCGAGTATTGGCTCAGGTAAGTTTAAATTAAGTATACCATGTAACGATAGCTAATTGTAAATAATAGCTAACCTTTATTCGAAATGAAATTACCATCTTTTCATATTTGATAATTAATTTTAGATGAACACGATGGGGTACCTAATATCAACGCCACCAATGGCACACAAATACCGCTAACATTCTTCTATCTGACAGATCAGAGTGCGATAGTATGCAACGATGGACGCATGAGTAAGTACCCATCATCTCCTCAAATTCGTACATGTTGAAAGAGCATAGGTCTAGGTGCCTACGATCGGTAATTAATAATTTTCACCCCTACTTTCGTAAAATCGCTTTAAATTAGAGAAAAAGGGAAAAACTAATTCGATTATACAATACTACTGTGATTTTTTCCACTAAATTTATCTACTAACAAAATTCACTTCAGAAAATACTCGAATGGTAGTGCATCTGTTACCTTGTTGTTTGCGTATTCTTATCATCTTATTATTCATATCGTCATTCAATATTTAAGGTCAACTTTCCTTCTCAAAGACTTTCATTTGGACAGAGAAATTGTCAGAAGTCCCTAAAAGGCCAGGTCAATAACTTTCGATCGGCGGCACATTAGAAATGTATTTATATACGAATGGGGAAAACTATGAGTCAAAATTCAGTAATGCCTAAATTTTGAGAAGGGTAAAAATTTCAATAAAATTGTTGGTTTTTAAACCGACCAAGAGAGGATGAAAAACGTCTCCCTCATTAAGATAAGGTAATCGGCCCTGGATCAAAATCAGATCCAAAGTAGTCCAAAGGTCACTCAGTTGAGCATGAGGTTGAAACTTGGCATGTAAGTATGATAAAAATTTAAACTTTCTAACGCAACTTTTTAAATTAGTAAAACTCACTCAAATGTTGAAAATTTCTACGAAAAGTTTCTCTAAAAATGAAATTATTACGCATATTTCATTTCGAAATGATCATCGTCTGGGAAATTTTTGCCATTTCCCAATTTTTCATGGGTTTTTAAAAAATGTCACCATAAAGAGATTTTTTTCGAGAACCCGCTCCCTTCCCCCTCCCTCCAGAATGGATTTAGAACATAAATTTTATAGAAATAAGGGCAATATTTTAAGTTTATATCCGAAAGACGATTTTTCAGTGTCACCCAAAAATGCTCTTTTTTTACGTATTTTAAAATGAATTTGTCAAGAATTGAGAAAATGAATTCTTGAAAATAATTTCATTACAAGAGATACATTTCACCTATTTTAGACTCTCAAAGGCAATTTTTTACTTTTTTTTACTATCCAAACGAGATCCCCCTGAAAAGGGCAAAAGTAGGGAAAACAGATGATAAATAGACGAAGGTAAGTGTACTCAATTTATTTCACCATATAAATTTACTGAAAAAAAATTTTTAATAATGAGAAAAAATTCTTGAAAAAACATGAAAAAACCATTCGTTAGCACCCTTGAAAATTCGTCCATGGGAGGTAAAACTGATGTCTTAAATCCATTTCAGGGGGACCTTCTTCAAAAAATTTCCTTCCTGGTTCTTCAAAACTTCAAAACATTGAAAAAAAAAAAACGCAAAAGTGACCTTTCTTAAAAATCCTTGAAAAATAGAGAAAAGGCAAAAATTTTGCAACAACGATCATTTTGTGTTCAAATATGTATAACAATTCAATTTTTGAAAAAAATTTATTAGATTTTCTACAAGTTTTTGAACTTTAAGTGAATTTTGCAAGATTGAAAAATTGAGTTGATGGGCTGAAATTTTTACCACATCATTTTGAGGTCATTTCGTACCTATTATGACCTCACCATTTGCAGATATCCAAAAAAAATTCGACCCACTCCTCGTTAATACTCGTCAAAAAAGTTCATTTTCGAAAATAAATACAGTTTTCCATATCATTTATACCCTCTAAAAATTCAGTAAAAACCCAGTTACAGGGATAAAAAGATTCGATTTGAGTTTCTGTCTGCCTAATGCAATTTTGGTTCATTTAGGGCCACATTTGATCCTCTACTAGACGATTGAAAATTTACAAATTTACAGATCGCAAAGATGGAGATTTTTTATTTAAAAAAAAAAAAAAAAAAAATGTAATAAAACAAGCTCC
>FIZR01002620.1:0-13411 GCA_900060175.1 Ferrisia virgata
TACAGTCTCGTTTAGCTATCTACGGCTTGGAACGGTGCGTATAATTGCTTTTTTTTTTTTTTTTTTTTTTTTGTTTCGCTCGATTCGAGAGAAAAAAAAAGCCAGCATTTGCGGTTGGTTGAAATTAAAAAGTTTTCATCTGATAAAGAAGCGAAGTAGAGTTTGGTAAACGGATGTTTATTTTTACGTAGTTACCAGCACGGTCAGTTGATTTCCTTCGAGGGTTGCTCAAAGTGTTAAGAATTACTCGCTGTATCGTGAATCGAGTGTAACGCATCCTACGATAAGTCTAACCCCAAGTACGTGGACGTACGTGCCCTGTAAATGTAATACTAACTCGAGTAATTACTTATTTAATTCGATATCGCGATCGAGCCGACAGTTATGGCCGATTAAACCGGAGCTAGTTGGCCGTGTTACGTTTGCAGCGCCGCTCGTGATGGCAAATTAAAAAATAAATTGGCTCATTTGATGGGCTATTGATACCCGGTGCAAGGGTAAAGAAATACTTAACACGTGTTTCCATTGTACACGAGTACATTTTGTACGATCGTAATGTGGGCATTGGTTAAAATGCGTCCTCCTCGTATATCGGCTGTATTTTAATAGCGGTTTGGTTTTGGTTTTGGTTTTTTTTTTTAATGTATTTTTTTAAATGAAATAATCGTCCGAGGCGTTTCAATTTCCGGTTATTTTGAAAATTTAGTAGACGGGAGCGGTAAAGATGTTTCGAAATGATTTCAAATGAATATGGTGAAAATTTAAGTCTACGAACGAAAACCAGAATGTTACGAACTATCGACTTGGGGCGGATGGAAGGGTGGGGAAGTGGTAACGAAATTCGATTTCGTGTCTTGGAAGATTATCGAAAAATCATTCACTCAGCTCGATACCGACCGAAATCGGTAAAACTTAAACTGGCAGCGGGATGACCTTGAGTAAAAATTCGGTTATACTCAAATTTAGAGGAAGAAGAGGAGGGGGAAGGGGTGCTGGAAAGGCTTAAATGGAAAAAATGCCTGTTTTTAAACCAATCGGTAGGGAATTAAAAGTTGCGTAACATATTTAAAAACCACCCTCCTTGGTCAATGAAGAGAGTAGATATGAGAGTTGGGTTTGCCCCCTTTTTGACTTTGAAAAAAGCCTGTCCTTCCCATATCTCATTTTCAAATTAAGGTAGGGAGAAGAAATTTGGCACGCACATTTGGTAGAGGCAATATATATATATATTTGTGCCTTTTGGGCGTTTCAACTTTTCAGTCTCAATGCACCCTTTCGCAGCCGCAAAAAGGTAGTTCTATGGCCAAGTTTTCAAATTTTTCGATTTTGTGGCCCAAATATTTTTCTTCCAAATTGAGCTAGGAGGTTGTAATTTGGTATGTAAAATATCTCCCTCCGCACATCTATAACCGATTTTTCAAGTACATTTGAAAAAAGAAAACATCACTTTTCACGTTCTTCACACAAAAGTAAAAAAAATACGTGTATTTTTCGGAAAATTTTTCATCCGAACGAACGCAGTTTATGTACTTTGAGCTGTTCAAGACAAATTTAAAATTGGTCGTCCTTTTCAATACGTTAAAAATGGAAAAATGATTTGTTTTACTTGGAATATGTTGGAAAAACAGATTTTAATAATAATACTAAATTTTTATGCTTTTTTCAAAAATTTCAATTTTTTTCAAAAAGCTTTAAAAATTTGCGAAATATTGAAAAATGTTTTTCACCGGTTAAAATTTAGATTTTAATGCTTTTCAGGGACCCAATTTTCATTTAATTTTGTCACTTTTTCGTAATTTTTGAAATTTTCATTGAGCCAAAGCAAAACACAAATCTGAAAACTGGAAGCGTTACCGTTTTTATTTACGAAATTTTTATGTATGAAAAAATTAGCAACAGATTCGTGTTTAGCAGCTCTCAAAATACGCCCATAATTCGAATTCAGACGATAAAAGTATTCAAATGTCGAGTAAAAAGTTTCCTAAAACACGTGAAAAAATTCGGAAAATTGATCAAACATCACGAAATGATGTTGAAAAATAGTCGAAAAGTGACCAAAAACCGATGAAAATCGTCGTAAATTGGGTAAAAATTTGACAAAAAAATGGTCAAAAATGCTGAACGTTTATTAAAAATTACGAAAAAAAATGTTGAAAAATGGGCGAAATTTGACCTGAAATATGAAGAAAAATCATTAAAAATTATCGAAATTAGGGTAACAATTCCTGTAAATTTATTCAAAATCGCGAAAAAAATATGGAAGATTGAGTGAAAATTGGTAAAGTGAATTGGGTAAAAATTTGATAAAAAAATGGTCAAAAATGCTGAAAGTTTATTAAAAAATTACGAAAAAAATGTTGAAAAATGGGTAAAATTTGATCTAAAATATGAAAAAAATCATTAAAAATTATCGAAATTAGGGTAACAATTCCTGTAAATTGATCCAAAAGGGCGAAAAAGACGAAAAAATTGTCGAAATTTAGGTAAAAATTTGACAAAAATGGGTAAAAAATGCTGATAATTGATTAAAAGTTGGAAAAAAATTATCATAAATTGGTTAAAAAGAACAAAATTTATCAAAAATTATGAACAAACGTTGAAAAATCGGTGTAAATTGAGCATAAATCATTAAAAAGTGGTAATAATTTGACAAAAAAAAACAAAAAAATTGCCAAAAATTGATCAAAAAAAACGAATAAAAGTTTGATTATGAGTGATAATTGACCGAAAATATGGGGAAAAAAAGATTAAAAATGATCATAATATGGTAAAAAACGCTGAGCATTGATCAAAAATATCGAAAAAAAGTTGAAAAATGACTGTAAATATGGAAAAAAGTTATTAAAAATTATCGAAATATGGGTAAAAATTGCTGGGAATTGATCGAAAATCACCAAAAAGTTGAAAAAATTGCACAAAATTGGTCAAAAATACAGAAAAATTGTCGAAATTTTGGATAAAAATTTGACAAAAATTGGTTAAAAATGATGAAATTTTATCAATAATCCCGAAAAAAACATATAAATATGAGTGAAATTTAACCCGAAATATAAGGAAAATTGTAAAAATCATTGAAAAATAGATGAAAAATGAAAAAGGTAAAATTCAGTTATGCTCAAATCTTTGGAGGGGGTGCGGATAGATATAAATTGCAAAAGATTGTCCGTCTTTATGAAGTATAAATATAAAATTTTATAATCCGTGTTCTTTTTGCTTCTACTATGGCACATTATTACCATACCAAAAAAAAAAAAAATGGGAAGAAATTTTTTTATTTTTATATAATTTTAAAATCTTAATCGAATTTTGAGGATTTTAATTTTTACTGAGTTCATTTGACGTCATTTTGCAATATTTTTTCGCTACCCTCTCTTATTTTTGAAAGGAACAATTCACTTGACTCGAATATTTTACAAAAATATGTCTGGAAAAGTAACACATTTCGAGGCTGTTTTTTTTTTTTTTTTTTTCAGTCATATCGAATTTTCATTTCCAAACCAAGTTCGTAGTATTTCAGAAATTTGAATGTATTTTTCTTTCCGTTAAACTCTTTCGCAATGTGTGGAAAAATTAACAAACTTTTGAAACAAATTATCATCTGCAAATGATATATAAGAAGAGTAATTATAACTGATTGATTCTTTTACGCGAAGGATTCGAACGTTTATGGGTGGAAGTTTTTAAAAGATTTCTCATCATGCGGCGTATACCGTTCACTTCACGTCATCCTCATTCTAACCCTGTTTTCGCCTTACAACTTGACTAATGATGCGAATTTCTAGTCACGTTCGTAGGTAAAGCTATCTTTTACTGGTCCATTATCTACATCATGACGGAGGAGGGAATAGCGCACGATGTGGCGAGGGTGAAAATTCGATCATGCGAGTAATACGTTACAGACTATTGAGAGAAAAACTCTCGGGAGTAAGTTTTGGGTTAACCGCGAATTTGGCGATGGACGTAGTAGATGGCCGGGGGTTTTAAAGTGGCGACAAGATCGATAAAGAATGTACACAAAAGCTTCGAGTTGAAAAAGAAATTAGGTCTACAATCCGCTTCTAAATACAACAACTTTGTTTCTTTAATTATACTGCGTAAGGTAAGCTACCGAAGGGTAGGGAGTAAGGGATGCTACTTCGCAGTTCAGTTTTAGTATTTGTACGACAAGGTGCCTCAAAATGTATACGACTTAATGTGCGAATACGACCCGAAGACGCGATAATTTCCACCTATCTAGGTTTTCTGTATCGACTATTCGTCGTGTTATTTTTCCAAAACCTAATTATATTTTTGAATGTTTGTTAGCTTCTGCAGCTCATGCAATCCATTCCCGCTGTTGTACCACTTGTAATGCTGTAGACATTGTAGTCTACGATCCAAAAAACATAAATGCTTTACAAATCGAATTCAGCCTTATTCGTTTGGAACCAAAAAAATGAGTTGACAAAATGTCGGTACTATCTGTCGTATTCGAAAAAGTGCAGTTTCTTAAGTTTAACTCCTCACAATGAGGGAGGTGGACGTGATCTGAGGGACATTGTCTGATCTTGAAAAAACTCAACGAATTTGGATTGAGGTGCTTCTCCTGACATCGAATGTGTAATTTTTTTCCGTTACATTCTGCACAACTGCATTCTATTGCACTGTAGGTGCAGTTGTTATGAATTTTGGACGATTTTTGTCAGTAAAACAGCTTTCTTACCAAAAATATAAATGAGAACCAAAAGATACTCGTTAATTTTGTCGAATGAAACCATTTAAAGTCGATTCTCGCAACAGTGGTCAAAAAATTCCTGCACAATACGACGTAATGAAAATTAACAGATTGGTTTCCCCCCCCCACCCACATCAAAATTAAGCTATGAAATATTTGCTTAAAAATAGCGATGTGATATGTCAAAATAGGTCAAAATTTCACGCAAAATCCAAAAATCATTATCATTTTTGATTTCGACCCCCCCCCCCCCCCCCCCCTCATTATCATTTTTGATTTCGCCCCCCCCCCCCCCCTCTCAGCGGAGTTTTGTCCCCAAACTCGAATTTGAGGGGTAAACTGAAGAATGAAGAAGTGACACCATTTGGATGAAATGTTCGTTATTGATGCAAATAGTTGTATGGATGTACGAATACGTAAACCTATTCCGTAATGTAAAGACATGTTTGTTACATGATTCATGTTTAATTTGCAATTAATTAAAGATTACCTATCGTATATTAATATGCCCCAAAATTGACTTAAATTTTTTCCCCTAAAAAAAAGGATAAATCAAATTAGAAAATTACTACGATTTTTAAACGCAGCGCAAAATTTTCAGGAATTTTAATATGTTACACGACTATGATATGAAATAAATGTTTTTACCAGATTTGATGCTGAAGGGACGGGAGGTGCGAGGGGTAGAAATTTTTTCCTAGTTGATACGTGCTGAAAAATTGAAACTGATCGACTGCTGCAGTCTGACGTGTGTAATTTGTAATTACGTTTCATCTAATAAGGTGAATTATTCATTTTTCCTCCTTCAAATTGTAGTTAAGGGGCCAAAATCCACCGGGGGGGGGGGTCAGATTCAAGAATCATCGTAATTTTCGAACTCGGCGAAAAATTTCAAACCATTTCGATATGCCGCATTGCTCTTTTCAAATTAATGTTTTTATGGGGGGGGAGGGGGAAGAGAATAAGTATTGGAAATTGGGGGGGGCAAAGTATGCTGAGAGTTGAAACTCATCATCCACAATCGTCTGATTTGGTGAATTCCAATTAAATTTCATCTAAATGGTGTGACCTCTTCGATTTTCCCCTCAAATTCAAGTTTGTGGGCGGATCTCTACTGAGGGGGCGGGGGTGGGGGTCAGAATCAAAAATGATAATGATTTTCAGATTCAGCGCGAAATTTCTACCTATTTTGATATATCACATCGCTATTATTGAGAAAGTATTTCATGACTTAATTTCGAGGGGAGGGGGATGGGGGTGACCAACCTGTTTATTTACGTTATTTCGCATTGTGCAGGAATTTTTCGCCCATTTTTGCGGGAATTGACTTTTAAATTATTTCACTGAACAAAATTAACGAGCATTTTGTCGGTTCTCACCTATATTTTGGGTAAGAAAGCCTGTTTTACTGACAAAAATCGTCCAAAATTCGTAAAAATTGCACTTACAGTGCACTAGAATGCGGTTGTGCACGGTGCAACGGAAAAAAATTACTCATTCGATATCGGGTGAAGTACCTCAATCCAAATCCGTCGATTTTTTTCAAGTTCGGACCATATCCCTCAGATCAACCTCCCCCCTCATCGTGTTGGGTTAAAATTTCTAAACTTCACTTTTTCAAATAAGGCTGATAGTGCCGACATTTTATTAGCTTATTTTTTTATTTCTCAAAAAAGATCGCTGTACGAACACTCTTTCGTGATTGGATCGTAGACTATTGTGCCAGCTTGAGCCTTACCAGCAGGCATTATGCTAAATGTAGTGCATAGGGTAGCGGGAAAAAAGAAAAAAAAGGGAAAAGAGGGTGAAAAAATCTGTCTCTGCGCGCCTTCAGTACGTATTCGAGTCGTCTTTTACTCGCTTATTGTTGATTACATTTGCGAAACAATACGCGCGCAAAAGACAAATACACTTTAAGTTGGCTCTTATATTCGTATTTTCTTTATAATATTAATTTCCAAGTTACGCGTTACACCGTTTCGTTTGAAGAAATTCTTAGTCAAAGAAATTCGTTCGCGAAATTCTGGTTTCCGCCGCCGTCCTTCGCGGTGCTTTCGAATGTACGAAGCGACGGTTGTAGTAGTGGTACGAGTAGATTGTGTATAAGTATGTACGTGTACGTGACTACGTACCTTCTGTATCTGTATCTGTATCTGTATGTAAGATACAGCACCGTGTAGTATACCAGCATCGTCATCGTTTTTGTTTTCATAATAATCCTTTTGTTGTTGAAGCTTAGTGACAACGAGAGACGAAAGCTCGACGTGGTGCGGAGAAAATTTAAATGTGCTGCAGCTTTTCGTTTTACAGCTCACACATTTAATGAGCTGCGAAACATTTAACCGTATATACATCTTCTTATACATATATACTATCATCACCTTATATTGTAGCGTAATTTTCGACGCCAAAGCTTCTTGAGAAATTATTTATCAATCTTTGTGTGTAACTATTCGCTTTACTCGTCTGTGTATGTCCATGTACGAATTTGAGGTACGAATGGTGGATAGACGTTGTGCAGATGTAGGTTGGGTTAAGTACGTGTCTCTTGTGTTTATGTAAGGGATAAATATACGCTATGAATTTCTTCTTCCTCGAAAAACAAAGCAACGTGACGCGACAATTTCTCGTTCTCGTTAATGAAATAATTCATCGACTCGACGCGACATTTTCGTCGAGAAATACGACAGACACGGCGGCGCTCGCTCTATCCGGCATTTCGATACAATAATTTCCAGACTTTTCAATTATAATTTGATAGATATCTGATTCACTTGCTCTGTGCACGAATATCAATGCGTGTAAAATGAACTCATTTTACGTATCGTGAGTTCGTGTACATTCGTAAGCTGTTGATGCTTAATTGTTTTAATTTTTAATCAGATGTACATTTTCATATGCAGATGCACGTGCACGTGCACTATGCAATAAGTACACCGTACTCTCTTCTTAATTTACTCGAGCTGTGTACCATTGTATAATATGTATTGAGAGTTTTTCTTAAATTTATTTCACTCAATCGAGTGAAAAATTTAATCGCTTAGACCGCAGCCTCTTCATAGTATCAAAAATTTCACAAAATTCCATTAGAAACTTCCCCTCCCCCGTCTGGTTTTCTGCTCCACTGCTTTGGCTAGAGTCTTCTTATCTGTAATCGTTGGAGAATCTTTCGGTGTATTAAAATCCACCTTTTTAGGTTGATTGGTTTATTTTAACGGTTTTGGATCCTACGTGAATCGTGCAATTTTCCGAAATTTTTGACCACTACGTCGTATTTCCAGAGGTTGGACGATGAGTAATTTCTACTCTGTTCTCTCTGTACTTCGAACGATTTTTTTTTTTCAAACTATTAGACTGTGGCAATGAGATTTATACGAGAAGTAAGGGGCTGAATTTTTCACCAAGTTTTTTCGGACTTTATTTAACAATTATTACGTTTCGATTTTCGAGAAAAAAGAAAACCTGACAACAAACCACTTTCATTATACACTATTGAGATTTGATTGTATGGGTGAGGGTGGGTGGGGGGGGGGAGTTTAAAGGTATCTAAGGAGTGAATTATGGAATTTTTCCAGACAATTTCACTGTTGGTTCTAAAATATGACTTTGAAATTGATTTTGACAGTTCGAAATGCCCATAAGAATAAATTTTTATACTGATAAACTGAAATGTTATCGTAATTTACTATCATTCAAGGTGTTTTATTATCTGTACAATTTTACATGGATCTGTCTTAGGGCTGCGGGTCATTCTGTGAAAACCTGACGTTTTTGATCAAAAACAGGTGATGAAAGATGATGGTATAATTTTTATTTTGTTTGGTAACATAAAAAAGTAAATGTTAAAAGGAAGTGAAGAGAAAATTTAGGTTGTTTTTACGATTTAAGTCAACTTTGGCCCATTTTCAGCATTTTTTCATGATTTTTGACCAACTTTCTGCGTTTTTTACCCAATTTTCAATGTTTTTTAACGATTTTTTTTCACATTTTTCTTCAACTGTCGCCCATTTTTCTAATTTTTTTTCATAATTTTTGATCAATTTTTAGCACTTTTTTTCCTTTTTTATCAAAATTTTACCAAATATTTAAAATTTTTTCAGGATTTTTGATCGATGTTTTGTGGTTTTTACTCATTTTTTTCATGTAAATTTTCGATGTTTTTCAACAGTTTTTTTTTTCGTAATTTAATTCAAATTTCACTCATTTTTCAATATTTTTTCTTGATTTTAGCTTAATTTTTTTTACACTTTATCCATTTTTATAAAATGTTTACCCTAATTTTCACTTCATTTTCAACATTTTTACTAAATATTTAAAACTTTTTCGTGGTTTTTACTCATTTTTTTCATGCAATTTTCGATGTTTTTCAACCGTTTTTTTTTTTCGTAATTTAGTTCAAATTTCATTCATTTTTCAAAATTTTTTCTTGATTTTAACTTAGTTTTTTTTTACATTTTATCCATTTTTATAAAATTTTTACCCTAATTTTCACTTTATTTTCAACTTTTTCCGCGATATTTGATCGAATCATTTTTTCAAATTTTTACTTTGTTTCGATTATTTTTAACGATCTTTTTTATGTTTTAGTTCAATTTTCACCTGCTTTCCAACAATTTCTCTTGACTTGTGATAATTTTTTTGCACTTTTTATCCATTTTTGCCGAATTTTCCTCAAATTTTCAACATTTTTTTCGTGATTTTTGATTTTTTTTTGCAGTAATTAACCATTTTTGCCAGATTTTTACTCAATTTAAGATGATTTTTACCTACTTGTTTAATATTTTAGTTTAATTTTCAAAATATTTTTTCGTGATTTTTTATCAATTTTTTGCAGCGTTTATCTATTTTGCCAAATTTTTACTCAATTTCCTACGATTTTTTAACAATTTGTTTAATATTTCAGTTGAATTTTCATCCGCTTTTCAACAACTTTTCTCGACCGGTGCAAAATTTCTTGGCTTTTTACGAATTTTTGTCGTATTATTAGCTAATTTTTGATAATTTTCAACAATTTTTTTCGTGATTTCTGATCAGTTTTTTACACCTATTAGTCATTTTTTTTTTTTGAATTTTCACCCAATTTTTGGTGATTTTCTATTATTTTTTTTTCATATTTTAGTTCAATTTTTGCCTATTTTTCACAGATTTGCGTGATTTTTGATCGGTTTTTGGTAATTTTTACCCATTTTTTCGTCAAAATTTTCACCTTATTTTCGATGATTTTCAACGATTTTTTTTATGACTCAGATCAGTTTTTACCGATTTTTATTTTTTCGTAATTTTCGATCAATCTTTACTGAATTTTGTCAAATTTTTTCTCAATTTCAGACGATTTTTAACGGGGTTTTCATATTTTTGTTCAATTTTCACTTATTTTCCACATTTTTTCATAATTTACTTTTTACCCATTTTTATTACAATTTTTTCTACGATTTCCATTTTTTACAATTTTTTTTTTTATGATCTAGGTCGATTTTCATCTGTTTTTCAAACGTTTATCTCGCGATTTTCGATTAATTTTCCTCGTTTATTTTGATAAATTTTTTAGCTAATTTTCAACAATTGTAAACGTTTTTAAATTTTGAGACATTCTATCGTTTAAAAATACTTCTGAAGTTAGAAAGCTATTCATAATCTAAAATTTTTCTAGGAAAGTGCAAAATATCTTCAATTCTTTACCATATTTTTCGGGAGTTTGGAAGACTAGACGGTTTATGAAGACCATCGAAGGGTGAAAAAATTTTAAAGCTGCTAAAATACTCCAAATTTGGTGTAATAATTTTTTCAACTCGCCAGCTCAAAAAACATGCAGGCTATTTCACGTTTTAAAAGTCTATTTCAAGGGTATGTTGGTGATACAGTATTCTCCACCACATCCCTCTTCGAAGAACTTCCAAAATTACTCGAACCATTGACACCCCCCCACCCCTATTCCTTATACGGTGAAAGATAAAAAAAAAAACCACGCTCGATTGGGCTCGAAAATCATATTTCACCAAAACTTGTCAATAGGTCCTATCAAAAATTAAAACTTTTAGGCACAAGGGCAAATCCTACAGCTGCCTATGAATTTATATAAGTTAAAGTCAGTCTTTGAAAAAAAAATCGAATAACTTAATAACTTTGACAATGCAATGGCGGGCTACTATAAATAAATTTCCAACGTTTAGTCAATAGGTAGTATATTTGAAATAGCGAAAAAAATGCTGAATGATAGCCAAGTGACTGACACCTTAGCCTTGAGTAGGTTCAATCAGCAGGCATCCGCAGACGCGACCTTGAGAGATTTAATGAACATAGCTCAAAAGCAAAATTGCGCAAGCTTTTGGTACAAGTCTGGATGTATTGAGATGGTAAGAGAATTTTATTTCAAAAAATTTCCTCATGTGGGACGTTGTCGAACGAAATTCGAACATGTGTGTTGACATCGATTCCAACCTTTCGACGATGGTTGAAAAATATAACTAGAGTAAAGAATTTTTATGGTATACCTGAATCGTAATAAGTTGGGTATCCGGTCAACCATATAAATATCAAGTATCAAAGCTACAGATAGGTGTTATATGTGAAAGTTTATTTTTGTGCTTTTCGTTTACGTTTGTGTGTGTGTGTGTGTGTGTGTATTTCAACGACTCGTACGTTTTTACAAGGGTACCTTTGTACCGTCATCAAATACTTTTCGATAATGGTCATTTGTATTAAGAATAAATACGTACACGAATATGTGTGAAAGCATAATGAAAAGCCTACGATATTGTGTTTCTCATTTTTTCGTACGCTTACGATCGAAATGTTGATATAGTAGGTGTGCTCCCCTACAGGTAGATCTCAGCTGCTCTATTCTACGCAGATAGACAGAACTGTACATTGTGCTGGTATACACGTTAAAATGGGAGCCGAGTAAATTTATACGCGGTATGCAAATTGTTGCTGTTACCCCGGTCTTCGGGGCGTAGGCGGTGTACTACTTATTTGCCGATGAAAAATCCAATTAAAAATTTTCTCGACGCTATTAAAAAGAAGCAAGAGAGAAGAAACGAAGCAGAGAGATTGCGAAAGCGTGCGCTTTTGCAGAATTTATCACTATATACGAAAGATGCCGACCGACGGTTGTGTTTTTTTTTTCTCCTGCTGCTTTCCATCTATGCCATTTATTTTACTCGGCTGCTCCCCACCGCGTTATTTCGCGTCGCTGTTAAAAACTATAATGTAGATGTACATTGTACACTACGTATAGTAAAGTTTCTTCTTCTTCTACTTGTTTTTCGTTTTTTTTTTTTTTTTTTTCAAACACGCTTTGTTTTTAATGTAACATCTTTTTGTTTTTATTGCGGCCGAGTTAAACTGAAACGTTGAAGTTTTTTAATATCAGTTAGATTAGCTGCTTCGGCCAAGGACAATATAAAAATTTATTTTAAGCCCGCTATCGTACTTTTACCGAACTTCGTACTGGCATAGTTTTCTCTTTCTGTTCCTCTTCAACTCTTCTTGTAAACTCATTCATGGCTAGATCTTCGCCCTTTGCGTTCATTTATCGTTGGTTTCTGTTATCAGTGATAGATATTGAGCGCAATGACTTGTTATACGTGCGCATTGAATTTTACGCTCCACTTATCATCGTGTACTTTATTTTGGCTGTAAAGAATTTTTTCGTGTGCTTTGCCATTTTTCGCATGGATAACGACGACTGAATCCGATCGTTAGAGAACATCTAGGCGAAAAATTTCAACCTTAGGGATGAGCAAAGTCTATAGTTTTTTTTCCGTAACTGAATTTTTCACGAGAAAAAATTCAAACATTTTTATTTCCATGATCTAAGATACGAAGTACGTCATCTTTTTTTAATTCAATATTTTCTGTCAAGCCCCTAAGAACACTACACACTTTTGAAGAGTCATACTCTCTTGATAATTCTATGGATAATTTTCGAACGAAATTTGAATACAACGAAAGTTGTGCGAAGGTCAAAAAGGAGCCCTAAATTCACCAACGATAAACAAAATTTGATGCTGAAACCAAGATGGTGCCCACAGTATGTACTTATTTTTGGCTGGAGGCCAAACTGCATACAGTCCAGAAAAGGGGTCTTTGAAGAGTGGATGAACTCTTCCCCCCACCCCACCCCCTATCTACTTTCATTTTAAATCAGTATCTAATTTTCAGCTACTTCAGTTGATTTTATAAATTTATTCTTGTAGTACTTTTGAGTGAAAAATCTGCACGAAGCTATTTTTAATTAATTCTTATTCAATCCAATGATTTGAAATTTTTCAGAAATTTATAAAAAATAATTTGAATATTTTTGGAATCCAAATGAAAGAAAAAAAATTTCGAAGTTCAGATATTTTTAATTTAACTTTTTTAGTACCATTTTACCATTTTTGATGTTGGTGGAGGTAGGAAGGGAGGGAGGGAGGGAAGATGTTATCGACAAAATCCGTTTTGGTGGCCCAGAACACCATTAGGACCATTTTCGGGCATGTGAAATATTCATTATAGCCAACTCATTTCTTATTTCATTCTTTTTTCCACGAGCAAAGACAAAAATTATTCACTCGCCTAGATACGGACTAAATTGCCCAAATTCGGCCAATGGGCTCAGTTTATTGATAGATTATGTATAGACCTATAATTCAGTTATGTCTAAATGGGGGGGGGGGGGGCTGAGAAGCTAAAATTTCAAAAAATATTCTTTTT
>FIZR01002623.1:0-17061 GCA_900060175.1 Ferrisia virgata
AAAAAAAAAAAAAAAAAAAAAAAAAAAATTAAGCAAAATTAACGACGAAATTGTATCCTTAGCAGGGGGTTCAGATTCGTTAAAGATTCGGTACAGACAAAGAGGAGGGGAAGTAGATAATGGATGATTTTGTAAATGAGAAGAGCACCCCATGTCATTAATTTTTTCCAACGTTATTACGAGTTGTACTGTGAATTTTTTAATATGATACTGTGGTTGAAAATTTTTCACAGAGTTTATAATATTTCGATAAAAAAATTACTCGCCAATTTTTAGTCCTCCAAAGTTGATAAAAAAAAAAGATACTAAAAAAATTCATAAAAAATAGAAAAAAAATCACGCTCTTTTTTTTCAAGGAAATAAATCAACGATCATGAACAGATTCAATTAGAACACATTTGAGCTAATTGTAATATCTGCAATCTTACCGTGAACACGAACGACTCGTCAAACACAGGACAATTTGTTTTTTTCTTGACTTTTGTTCGATGTGTCTCTTGCTTGCCATTTGTAAACTTGACGCATACTTCGACGAAAGGATCGCAAGTCGAATTTACCATGGTCAAGTCGCATGCTTCGAAAATCTCGACGCGTAATTTTTCGCCAAACTCGTCGATTCTATTACGATCGAAATTCACATTCAAGTGTATTTTGCCCTGTAAGCAAATCGAAGAAATTTTTATTTTTTAAAACGTATAATAATATTAAATAGAGTTAATGTAAATAAGTAAGAATACTAAATAATGCCCAAATAATAATAATAAAGAGTATTTTTCCATAATATACGTACGTAGGTATTATTAAAAAATAAGCTGCTGTTATTGGTAAATATCTTGAAGTAAAGAAGATGAATAATTAAATGATAAGTGATGAGAATATTAAAACCTTGGCGAATAATCTATGCCTCGATGGTAAATATACCTTCGGCCTACTCGAAAGAGAGTCTCCAATTAGTCTACTTTTCACTATTATTTCGTCATCATCTCAAATAAATATTTGCTTAGTATTTTTTTTTCTTTCTCATTATGTCTGTAAAGATATGCACCATCTTGCGAAAATATACGATTGTTATAATTTGTATATTTATTTATTTTTTTGGTCTCTAAAAACGTGAATTTTATCACGCATTTGTGGTACTTTCGCATTATTTTTTTTTCTTTTCCTTCAATTTTCTCATCTTTTGGGAAAATCTTCATACGGTTTGGTAATTTTCCATAGCGATAGCGGCATGGTCAGCATTCACGGACGGACAATAACCCAAATGAGAATAACTTGGAATGTCCAGCGTGCGAATAAAATATGAATAAATTCTTTCGTAACGAGAATTATGGAAATCAGCTCTTCTTTTACAATACTGTGTTTTTTTTTCTTTTTTCATTTCGGTTCATTGTATTCGGAATTATTCATTCGTAAAAATCAAGGTAAATCGGAACAAAACGTTAACGCTGGCCGGACCATTATCTTCGACGCGGTGAGCGATTAGAGTTATTTTTTTTTAACGTTAAAATCAATTTTGAACTATTTCTGATCATTCCTTCGAGCTAACATATAATTTCGAATGAAGCGTAGAAAATCATTTTTGGTAGAAATTTAATTATTTGCGTATAATTTGAGTTTTTCCGAGTAGAAAATCCGCCCAATTACGAATCGGATTCTGATAGCGAATCGTTCGAATCATTTCTGAACGACCGAATCGATCGTTAATTCGATTCTAGCATAGTCAACATTTCAAATGATTGAACTAATTGGCTCATTCACATGGTAAGACGATTGCCAGTAGAGAATGAATCGAATCTTCACAATGAATCATATCGTTCGTCAACAAATCTATTCTTGTAATCAAATAAAATCGTTCGCGAACGTTTCATAGTTTTTGATTTCCCGATTGCTCCACTATCATTCGTATCAATAATTTGTATTCTATTCAAATAAAATTTCTTCGGCAGGATAAGTCGTTCGCGAATGATTCGACTCTCATCGCGGAATTGAATCATTCGCGAACTTTTCATAATATTAAATATTAACAACTTTGTAAAGTTTTCGTGTAATTTTATATGTGCGAATGACTCGTTCATGAATCACTCAAATGAATCATCGTTCGCGAACGATCATATTCCTATCATAAAATCTGACCATTCGTAAAATTTTAGAGCAATAATTCGAACAAAACGTTATCGAAATGCCGAAAAATTTTAGTAGTTTGTCATCGAACACTGAACTGATTCACTTCAACGAATAGTTTACGAACGATTTCACCATTTACACCAAATCATAGCTTTTTTGAGGATATTTGAATCTTTTGCGAATCATTAGATACTCAGTATCCAATCACATCGTCAATAGCCAGTAAGTATTGTAATAATTGAATTTTCCAAACGATTCTACTCCGATGAAAAAATCAAATAATCAGGGAAAGTTCGAAAGCCCTGAATCGAAAAAAAATGAAAGTTACGAAATATTGAACTTTAATTCACAGAGCTGACTATTAGAGAAAATCGTTCCTGAACGACTCGTCCCATACTAGTAGCTGAATTAAATTATGCTTACAACTAAGACTAATCTTTATCAAAATTGAAAATTTATAAATTATCGAGTCGTTCGCGAATGACAGATTCAGTTTTACTATTGGCTAATCGTTCACGAATGATAGCTGAATCGAAAAATTATGACTAAAACACTATTTCACTAATTTTAGTATTGTTTTACGAGCCATTTTAATGTATGATTCGAATGTCATCTTCAACTGATGAGCATTCACTACAATGAAACGATCAAATGTTTGGAGTCGAGTTTGAAACACTTGAATCGAATAAAAATGAAAGCTATAAAAACGAAATACTGAACTTTTATTTATACAGGTGAATTCCATGAGTAAATCGTTCGCGAACGACTTGTTTGATATTTATAGCTGAATTGAATTATACTTATGATTAAAACTCATATTCATCATAAACGAAAATTTATAAGTCATCAAGTCGTTTCCGAATGACCAAATCAGTTCCAATATCGATGATTCATTCACGAACGACAGCTGAATCGAAGAATCATTTATAAAATACTATTTCACTTATTTTAGTATAGTTTTACGACTCGTTTTAATACATGATTCGAATATCAACTTCGATTAATTAACATTCAAGATTATTTAGCCTGATTCGGTCGCGAACGATTCTACTACAACGAAACAATCAAATATTTGGGGTTAAATTTGAAACTTTTAAATTGAATAATAATCAAAGCTATATAAAAACGAAATACCGAACTTTCGTTAATAGAGTCGAATTCCATGAGCAAATCGTTCGTGAACGACTCACCGCATATTTATGGCTGAATTAAATTATGCTAATGATTAAAACTAATATTCATCAAAAACGAAAATTTATAAGTTATCAAGTCGTTTCCGAATGACCTAACCAGTTTCAATATCGATGATTCATTCACGAACGACAGCTGAATCGAAGAATCATTAATAAAATACTATTTCACTGATTTTAGTATAGTTTTACGACTCATTTTAATACATGATTCGAATATCATCTTCGACTGATCAACATTCGGGATTATTTATACTGTTTCGGTCGCGAACGATTCGATACTATGGAAGGAAAAAATCGTT
The DNA here is from genome assembly GCA_900060175.1 of Ferrisia virgata. Taxonomy (NCBI): domain Eukaryota; kingdom Metazoa; phylum Arthropoda; class Insecta; order Hemiptera; family Pseudococcidae; genus Ferrisia; species Ferrisia virgata. The sequence continues at coordinate 3,617 of FIZR01002623.1, forward strand.
CGTAAACAATTTTTTTATAAAATCAAAATAGAGATGGGTGAATTTTCACTCAAAAAGAGATCTAATGCCTAAATCATAAACTCTGTAGATGAGCCTTCCTTATATATACAATTTTCACTATCCAAGGAACTAATCGTTCATTTCAATGATTTTTACATACGTTTGCAGTTTACACGAGTAATGCATTCCATTTCCAGCCACTGAAATACATTTCTGTCTTCGGAACTAATATCCTCTCTCGAACACCTCTTTACCTCAGCTTCCTCCATCGTATAATAATAATTGTATTATGTTATTACTTCAAATGTACGCATAATTTTTACAGTTAAACTCACTTGAACTTCGCTATCTTGCGTAATGGGTCGAATCGGGAACCAATGATCTTTATTATGGAACGCCTGTAAATCTTCTCTTTTGATGGCCACTTTACCCAGCGTACGGTCATTTTTACTCGGCCTATCTCGATCGTATACGTACACGCTGAGATATCGAAATTTACGAGGTACCTCGAACTGGAATTCTTCGCCGAAAAAAGGACTGTAACATAATCAAATCGTACGAAATTATTACCTCTAAAATGCATATACATGTTAAGTGCAATATATTGTACACATACGTAATTCGTCGATTCAGCAAAATTAATACATACATACGGTACCCTATACACCGGTTGGTATTACACAAAAGAAAATAAGGCCAGCCGGCCGGTAATACGCGTACATTTACGTATTTCCGCTCAACAATGAGGAGAAAGTTACAAATATACGAGAAAATAATAATAACAACATCGTAAACAACAAAAAAATAATCTGGCTGTGGGATTTGTGAAATTAAAATTAAAATAATAAAATGTGAAACAACAGCAGCAGCAACAACAACAACAACAACGGCAATAGCAACAGAAAAAAATGTATTATGATGGAAATGAAATACGGGCACATGCTGCCCCGCCCTCGCCCTCGTCACACGCATCATCATTTTCGTTTGAAATTTATCAATGATTTTTCTTTCTTTTCTTCTTTCATCTTTTTTAACATATCTGCCAGCGCAAAAATACATCATTTACAAACATTTCGCGCGCTCGAGTCACGCGTACGTGCTCACCTCATCATAATGATGAAGTTCATTGTTCACGCGTGTATTATATTTCGCAATATTATTATTATTATTATTGTTAAATACCGCTGCTGATGAGAGAATGCGATGGATGCGATGCCATGTCGCGGCCAAATGAAAAGCGTGTGAAAAATACGTCTTTATAAATTCGGTCGGCAAACCATCGAGTCGCGTCTGTTGGTAGTCTCAATGCGGTATCGTGTTCGCATCTTCGTACTTTTACATTACACAGACATTCGACATAGTAAAGTCAATAGGCAGGTACTCTTACACACGATTAAACCATCACCGAATCATTTGGCCGGTACCGACGAATTTATCGCTTACGTTCGCATAAAATACCACGACATCGGGTATCGAATATTATTAATATTCGTATACACGCATAATTCGATACAGGTCTGGTTTTCGGTTACATTCCGCGTAGGTACGAGTAGGTCCCAAGTATATAATAATTACCATACCACTTGTACAGACATAACGCTGGCCAATGAGCTTTTCCTGGCTCCGGCCATACATCGATATACCAAGAAATACCCTACCAATGGTATCGAGTATCGATACAGGATCGGTTTGGAAATTCCGCTGAGCCAGCGAGTTATTTTCTCTACATTCGTACTGTCGAAAAACAACTACAAACCTCGAACGTTGTAAATACGCACGTTAAATTTATGTATTCGCGAATCGACCGGAAACCTTAGAAGCATAAAAATTACATATAACGGATCAACGACGCGGACCACGTTAAAGAAGAATAAAAAAAAAAAAAAATTACGACAGTTCATTAAAAAATTGCATCATTCGTAGAAATAGTAGTAAAAAAAAATTACATGTTCCGTAAATTTTAATGTACGAACACTTCCTACATATTTCCTCGGTTAATTTCACGTCCGACGTAAGTACTTTCGATGTAGGTACTTGTGAATGGTCGCTGTTTTAATGAATCGAATCGTTACGAAGTGTAAGATATAAGGAAAAAAGACGAAATTTTCAAAAAGAACGATATTTCTCTACGTTGCGTAGTGAATAAAAGAATCGATATTTTTAATAATCGTTCGCGAATGACGAGAAAGCTTTTTCCACTAGATTTGTTGCCATTAGAAAAAGGAAAAAGATTTCTGAATTTTTATTAAACTTCGTTCACGAACGATTCGATTGGTTAATCGAACGAACCGTTCGCGAACGAATTGATCCTTTCAGTTGAATATATCGAATAATTAACGGAGCATGCATCGAGTGTAAACCAACCAGCACACATTCATCGGTCAACGAATCGTTCATCAAAAATTGAATCAAATCATGATTACCGTTCGTGAACGATTCGTCAACTATTTCAAATTCACTTGTAAGAGTATACTCATTTACGGGAATAAAGATAAGAAAAAGCAAACGTATACATGAACAAAATAGTTCGCGACCGACTGATTCGATCAATTGAACGAATCGTTCGCGAACGAATGGTCATTTTGAATGAATATCTCGAATAATCAAGGAAGCAATCATTAGATGTAAACCAACAAGTACATTCATGGATAAATGAACCGGTCATGAATAATCGAATGAAAAATAATAATTATCGTTCTCGAACGAATTAGTCATCTTTATTGAGCTTTTCAAATAAATTAATATAGTACTCAGTTCATGGAAACCAACGAGTAAATTACATCGATGAAGAGACGTTTATCTAGCAGAAAAATCAATAACTATTAAACGTACAAGTCGCCCGCGAATGATTCGCAAATTTTTTCTATCCCATCACAAAATGAATCATAATCAGCCAAGCACAAACAACCAAACTAAACAAATGAACAATTCGTTTGAGAACGAATTACAAAATTTCTCAAATAGATTTTTCCATCAAAGCGACAGATTCAATTATTTGTGAATATTTTGAAACGAGTAAAAACATTTTCGTTTATACTCTCACACGGATGAACTCGAATCAACAAAATTTTCAAATGCATCATTCGCGAACGATTGAATCAACATTTTCATTCCTTGGAAATGAATTTTTACCGCTTTTGAAATAGTGATTTTTGTTTAAAATTAAACTCAATGGATAGGCTGAAGTCGTTTGCGAATGATTCATGAACTTGACCCATTGAATATGCTCATTTGTGAAAGAATGAATCATTTTTCCGAACAATTCGTTCGCAAACGTGTTACATTACTTTTACGAGTCAGATATTTGGATGATGGATTCTTCAGCATTTGAACTTAAACGTTCGATCGGAATAAATGTTTGTCTCTTGAACATTCCGATTAGTCGTTCACGAACGATTCACATCTACGATTAATAGTTTTTCGTAAATACAGTCGGTAATTTGGTGGTGAACGAATAATCCATTAATTATGCGTAAAGCGATTCGCCTGCCAATGAATCAACAATTAACATGGAACCAATTTTTCAAAAATCATTCGCGAATGATTCATACTGAATGAGTTTGAATTAAGAGTATGCGACAGATACGTATCAACATATTGAAGCTACTGCTGAGTTTGGAGTTGAAGATCCACCATGCCGGAGCTTAATATTTGGAATTCAAGCAGCCTAGCTTCGGAGCCAGAGCCCAATGTTCAGAATGAAATGAGTCTGCTTTCGGAGCCGATACCCTAAGTTTTGAATAAATGAAGCCTTACTACGAAGTTGAACTACAACGTTTAGTATAAAAGGAGTCTGACTCCAGAGTCAAAGCCCAATAATCTGAATAAAATGAGTCTATATTCGGAAACTAAAGCTGAAAATTTTGAATTAGAGGAGCCATACTTTAAAGTCGGAGCCTAACACTTAGTATGAAAGGAGTTTGGCTCCCGAGCTAGAGCTCAATGCTAATAATGAAACGAGTCTACTTTGCGAGCCAAAGCTCAAAATTTTGAATGAAAGGAGCCGTACTTTGAAGTCGGAGTCTAACACTTAGCATGGAAGGAGTCTGGCTCCGAAGTCAAAACCCAATATTCAGCATGAAACAAGTGTGTTTTCGGAGCCAAAGTCCAAAATTTTGAATGAAAAGAGCCTTGCTTTGAAGTCGAAGTCTGACACTTAGCATGAAAGTAGTCTGACTCCGGAGCTGGAGCCAAATATTCAGAATGAAATTAGTCTGCTTTCGGAGCCATGTCCAAAATTGTGAATGAAAAGAACCTTACTTCGAAGTTGGGAGTCCAACACTTGATATGGATAAAGTTGGGCTTTCGGGGCTGGAGCTCAATGCTCAGAATGAAACAAGTCTATTTCCGGAGCAAAAGCCCGAAATTTTAAATGAAAGGAGCCTTGCTTTGAAGTCGGGGTCTAACCCCTTGGTATGGAAGGAGTCTGACTCCGGAGCCAGAAGCCAACATTCAGAATGAAATGACCTTGCTTTCGGAGTCAATGTCCAAAATTTTGAATGAAAAGAGTGTTACATTGAAGTCGGAGTACAACACTCAGTATGAAAGGAGTATGGTTCCGGAACTGAAACTCAAATTGAAAATGCACGGAGTTCTAGGGGGAGCTTAGTTCGAACTTTATTTGAACCTCGTTACCCAATGTCAGCTGCACATTTTGCCCTATAAATTTTTAACGTGTCTCGCAGCCTCGTGGAGCACAATGTTGAAGATTCAGAGTGAAAGTAGACAAAATTTTACATCAAGCTCTGCAGCCTGACAAAATGTATTATCCAACTACAGATCTGATGCTCTGGAGCCCCATAACGTTAGATGATTACATCTGACTCCGGAGCGGGAGTTCTATGGTCAAATATCAGAGTTTTGTAGATATTGGAATGAATATCATCTGTGACCCTAAAAAACGCATATTTTGGACACATACTAAATTTACATGCCAAATTTCAACCTGCTATTTCAATCTTGTGGATGAGGAGATACGAATAGGAAAAGATTGGGCATGTAATGGGGACCTTTACTAAATCTGCATGCCAGATTTTCATCTCCTACTCAGTTTGGAAGGAAGATATGCTTGGAATACATTCAAGAAATGAGAAAACCCACACAAAAACTACATTTTCGTGGCTATGAGATGGGAGGAGGGGGGGGGGAAGGTGTAATGAGTTTTGTAAGTCGAGCCCCCAAACAGCAGATTTATGACCCCTACCAAGTTCACACAACAAATTTAAACTTTGTCTTTGTGGCCTCTTGGATAAAAATAGAAGATTCATCGAGAGCACATAATTCAAACATGAAATCAGTTAACAATTCGCGAACGTTGAATACTTCGACAAATCGTTCGCGAACGAATCTTCTGTTTGCGCATATTTAGATTCGTATTTCGATATGTGAATGATTTTTTTATAATTAGCATACTTCGATGACGAGTAAAAAGCGAACGAATTCGATCGCTGATGATTAGTTCTTCGTAGCAAAGGACCAATTCGGTCATTTCGTAAAATGCTCTTCAAAATCAACAAAGGGTATATGATTTGATACAAAATATAATTACGACTACTCGAATTCAACACGAATTCCAAGTTCCATAAATAATCTTCAATTCAATCATCCGCCAACGGGATAAAGATACGAAGAACTTCAACGGAACGGAGAAAAAAAAAATAGTATCCTTGCATTATTTCCTATAACTCTGAGTCATCTCCCTGAACACCAACGTTTCTTTTCATTTCGTGCCAATCTCGGCCACGTTTATTGACGTAAATTTCATTCATTCGAGCGGACATTACATCACTATCCAATACTCATTTGTATCGATTAAAATCGAAGCTTTCGTTCATAACTTTAAACTCTCAGTGCCCACAGCTCAGTTAGGCTATAACTTTGGACTGTGTCATCTGCATACGTGCCAGTTACAACGTCAACCGATACGATATCCGTTTCGAAGCTCGGCTGTTTCAAGGGTGCACAGAATGAGCGACCTACGCAATGGCATTAAATTTTTCGCATACATCACACGACGCGACAAATTCATGACAAGCATCGCCGGCTATACCCAATAAGAACAGAAGAAGACAAATACAGCACATACAAGCGCACGCACACGTGCACCTATCTCCGCTCCTTTCGCGAATCGCCTCCTTAAACGTATTCGTATTGGACGCATTCCAAATAATTTACAATTAAACAGTATCGCGCGCGACATCCGTCCAATTTCGTAAGGATCCTCGAGCTCCCGAAGTACGGTGCAAGTGCCTTTTTCGTAGTACAGTCGTCCGGCGACGGACCGTGAATTCTTCTCCATTTTCCACTCGGTCGATTGCATTGCGATCACGTTGCATTATTTTAATGTCCGCAGCCCTGCCCGTTGCCTCGGTAGGTCCAACCGTTTCACGATGATGTGACGTTGACGATCGTATAATTTAAGCAGCAAGCATATACAATACAAGTACATATAAAGACGATCCTAAAAGATGGATGCCGAATTAAATAGGTAGAGAATATGTACGACAAACAATCTAGCCATACCGCGAATCGAACGAGCCACCCGACCACCGACCGGAAGTATCTATCTACTTTTGCGATAATAATGCTCTGCTCCTTTTTCGCTCTTTTGACGTAAACCAACCGCGACCACGACCGGTGAATTAGAATTAACCTTGTTCTTCGCATCGATGCGTTTCTTATCATGTACATAAATATGTAGTTTTGCTTATTTATGTACCTATACCTATCTGTTCATTGATAAAGTATATATCGGGTACTGCTGTACTACTAATCTGGCACGTCTTTCTTCTCTTCCTTACGAGTATACTATGTACTTAGACTTACACGTAGTACACCTGATATCAATATTGCTGATGCTGTACTTCGATATGCGAATATTTCAAATAAGGAAAGAATAATTTTTTTTTGCAAAGTTCTTTGCCCTTTGAAATGAACCTATATTTAAATATTGCATACGTTGTAGGTACGAGTATGATGGATAAGTAAGCAGCTACTAGATAAATATCTGCAGCACGATCTTTCGTCATGACAAATTCCAATTCTTAGGAACTTGCTTAATAGCGAATATTTTCAATCACACCGTGCACAATTACACTGGCACAATACGATACAATATTTCTTCCAAATAATTCTGCCAATTGATTTTTAATACAAAAATTCATACAAACATTATTATACGTAATGCTTTCTAAATCCATACACACGAAACGTATACAACCATCATTTCCTGTTGGATCGAAAAATAGAATGAAAATTACCATCCACAATATCATCGATATTTTCTAACACGAAAACTTATTTATATGGATAGGAAAAATTCCCCAATGGGCAAAGAGAAATACAAATATGTAATTTGTACAACAACGAAACGTTTTTACGTTTTCCTTCATCTGGCTCCGTTTTAGCAGAACAATTCCCAACCGGAAACACGTAGTCAGAATCGCATAAAAATTCGATAACTAAATCTTATCAAAAATAGAATCTTCGTAATATTCACTCTTCTCTCTTGGTACACTACGAAGAAAATGATTTACAACCGTTTACTCGGAAAACACAGCTCCCTCTGTGTGGAATATATTTTGCTGCTGAATCGAAATCTTACGAATGCGCTGACTGGTTATCCGAGTTTAGATAAGTAAACGCGTCGTAAGATGAAATAAGATCAGCGAGCGGAAACTTCGCAGCATTGTAAAACGAACGAATTCTTGATTGAATAAATACCAGGATTGAGACGAATCAGATAAAGAGACTTGAGAAAATTTTCAAAACTGTTTAGCCGCGAATTTTTCACCAACGACTGAATCGAGTTTAACACGAATGTTCAATTTTTGCTATACGGTTTTCGTTTGTGAACGATTCGATTCGATTCGTTCAATTATGAATCGCTACCCGGCAACAGCTAAATGAAAGTCAGATCATTGTACTCTCTCAAATTCCCAACTTCAAACGGAGACTTTTTTCGATCGAATCGTTCGCGAACGACTAGACTCGTTCACTGGTTGATTCGGCCTCTCGACAAAATTGCCCGATATAGAATAGACAAATGTGAAAAATATAGAACGGTAGAAAAAATAATAACAAGATTCATTCGACGAATATATGATCAGCGAATCATTCACGAACGAATGAGTATCATATTCCACACATGAACGATTCATGTATAATAAGAACTATGGATTTTGGAACCATTATACGAAAAAGCTTCTCCAGTTTAAATACGAATCATTCGCGAACGAATGAAACGAAAATCGACCGAATTACACGCAGGTTTCACGTGCAAACTGAATCAGCAATTGATTAAATTCACACGTGATTCGTTCAAGAAAACAATTCAATTTGTTCAAATACTATCACTGCTGGCGAAAGAATCGTAAAAATTGAGATCATCGTAATTCATTATTGAGTTTCAATTCATAACTCGAGCGGAACATCATTTTCAAAAGAGTCGACTGGTCGTTCGCAAAGGATTCGTTCATTGGATAATGTTCGTTCGCGAACGATTCGTTCATTAAACGATGCTGGAACACAAACGATTCGTTCATAGAATAATATTCGTTCGCGAACGATTTGTTCATTGAGTAATTCTCGTTCGCAAACGATTCGTTCATAAAATATTGTTCGTTCGTGAACAATCCGTTCATTGTACGAAGTTTGTTCGCGAATGATCCGTTCATTTAACGAAGCTCGTTCACGAACGATTCGTTCATTAAGTGATCCTATTTGTCGAACGATTCGTTCCTTTATTGATGCTTTTTTGCGAACAAAATCGTACATTTCTGGTCAAACATTTACGATTGAATTCGTTCAAATACCAACCGCAGTTTGCGAACGATTCATTCCACATTTCAGCGAGCTAACTGAATCTTTAGTTAAAGTTTTGTTCCCAAAATATTCCACATTTGTTGATAAATTATTTTTTCTTCAGAAATGACTCAATCACGAATGAACGATGAATTACTTCGATATCGATTCATTTTTCATTCGTGAATTTCGCTGGATAATTTGATTTTATTTGCATAAAAATCATCATCAACATCGCCCACAAATGACTTAAGAGTACCATCATTCGATGCATGCAGTAAGCTTAGATTGGCAGCGGATTTGATGATGTTTGAGAAATATACAAATTTATGGAATGGGGCGCTGAGAAACAAAAATCACGAAACTTTTTCATTTTTGAAACATTTTATAGAGAGTAAAGCTCCATATGTCGAGCAGAATGGGAGATAAGGAGGTTTTAGCCCATTTTGACTTTTGAAAAACGTCGCTTCCTTGCATATCCACCCACTTTTAACTGTGGTAAGGAGCTAATATTCTTTGTGACGTTCTTAGAAATGTCTTTTCAGGATTAGGACTCTTTAGCCTGCTTATCATCTTCTTTAGAGCCCCCCCCCCCCCCCCCCATCAAGTGACTATGAATTAGTTTAGGTTCGGCTTTACTATTTTTCGAATTTATCCTTTGTATATCTCATTTCCTAATTGAGATGGGTGGTTGACCAAATTTTCTTTCAAAGGTTTCAGGTTTACAGCTTTCTTGCACCACTTTTAGGACCTTAAAAAACAGTTTTTTGGGCGATTTTTACCATTTATAATTTCAACTCTGTCATAACTCCCCTTCAGATTAATAAGACAGATTGAAATTTAGCATTGATTTCTATTTCACGAATATAACAATCCACGTACTAACAGAAATATTTTTCAAAAATTTAACATACAGCAGATGAAGAGAGGGGAGAAGGAGGATGGAGTATCAACGAAATCCGTTTTGGGCTTCTGGAATACCACCGAGACCAATTTTTAGCCATGTCAGATAATTGATCCGTTCATTGAAAAAAATATATTTTCTCATTCAAACTAAGAATTATCTGCTCAGCTTGATACAGATCAAAATTGGCTAAATTTAGGCATTTGGCTTCGATTGATGGGAGATTTGATATTTTTGAGTGGGGATTACTTTGGGTCAAAATTAGACCAAACTCAAATGGAGGTGGGGGGGGGGGGTGCTGAGAGTTTGAAATAGCAAAAATTGATCATTTTTTAAATCAATCGATCAAGTATCAAAAGTTGTTAAACAAATCAAAAAATCAGCCCTCTAGTTAAATTAGGAGGGGAGAAATGAGGGGTTTTCCATTTTTAATAAATACTACTTTAGCCATACCACCCCTTCAAATTAATGTTGGAGGATGAAAGTTGACTCGTACATTTAGTAGACGCCCTAGATGTACCTTTTGAGGAATATTTCGACTTTTCATCCCCATTGCAACCCTCACAGCCACGAAAATGTAGTTTTCTTGTCGAATTTTCTCATTTTCCAAGTTACGGGCCAGTATAGCTTCCCTCCAAATTGTGGTAGGAGGTTGAAATTTGGTATGTAGATTTAGTAAGAGTTGTAGATACGCCTTTTGAGAGTTACAGCTATCCACTTCAACATCTACTTACAACCCTATCCCTGTCCAGCTCGATATTTTTGTTTTTATTTCATGAAAGGACAATTCGCATAGGTACTTTCTTCACTTTACGACAATCAGTTATAAAAAGCAATTGCGATGGTTTTTTTTTTACACAACATAAACCATGAAAATTAATTACTCGTTACAACGTCGTTATTATTTATCGTTATCATAATAGCACGTGTACCATGTAAAATAAAAGCTATTAGTTAGATCATCGAAAATCATATCTCGAAACATTCTGAAACAGCTAAACGTTTAATAATTCGTCGTTATCCTGGGATAACATCGTTCCTGTACTTTTTTAACACCATAAAACCATCCATGTCGACAAATAATTCGAAGGAAAGAGGAAAACATATTTAACTTGTACTACACAACGTACTCGCATTAACTACATATTCTTTTTCGAAAACAAAAACTCATCTTCATTCATCTTACACGAGTATCTGCTCCCTTTTAATCGGTACATCTTCTCCTCTTCCCCTTAACCATCACCCATACCATATCCTCCCAACACTATGCTCGCCTTCATACGTAACCTGTAATTAAAATACACACTCGGTGAACTTACATACCTACACACTAATACGTACATATATGTATTCTGTTTTGAAAAATCTTTTATAACAGACACGACACGCCCCCTTACGACCGAGTCGTTCTCCATTTTAAGCTAACATTTCGATTGCCCAGGAAGTGGCATCTTAAAATCATCACGTATATATTAAGTGCAGAGAATCCTTCCCAAAGCCCACTAATTACTCCGGACGATAAAAAATAAAGACCACCCCATGTCCGTACCAGTTCAACCCTTATTTAATCTACGCATCATTCCGATCCGGTTCATCTACTTATCTAATCTTTCGTGGCTGATTGCAATGGTCATAAAAACGAGCGATGCTTGTAATTATATACTTCATCCTGTCAGGATACGATATACATAGTATTTGGTAGCTAGCTTCGAAAAAATAATGCCAACTTCCTGCCTGGCGTCAAGCATACCGCGTACTTTCGAGAAATCGCGCACCCATAGTACTTCGCTATGCTACAGAAAAATCTATTCTTTCTACGTCAAAATAAATTTCAAGTATGTATGGAAAAAATAAATAACGAATAACTCGAACAAAAGAAAGCAGTAGCAAAAAACCGGACACCGATAGCACACCGTGTACTATTAGTTAACACGAGTACAATTATACAGTACTCGTACATACACATAGGTCCATATAGAGAGACCGGTAGGAGGTAAGTAGAGGTACCTATTTAAGTACCTACCAACGTAGGTATATTTCGCCATTGAAGAAGAAGAAGAAGAAAAAAAAATCACACACAACCTTTCCTTTTCTTTTCAACTTATATAGGCTTAATACGTCGACAAAAGCCAGCAGCATTACAAGCAGGGTGAAAGAATTCACACACATACGTCTGCATCATCGCCGCCTTTAGACTTTTACAAAAACGATACACAAGACACACACACAGACGTACACAGGCAGAGCTAAACGAGCAGGAAAAAATAAAAAGGAACGCTTCCGGTTCACCCCATCTCCTCGCTTGTCGTCGTATTATTCCTTATTTTACTCGACACTACACGAATGTGCATATAGGTACCTAGATTTTGGTCTTACCCTACGAATCCCAACAACCGAGGGTATTTATTTTACTTTTTAATTATCATCGCCAAAAGCAAAAGAAGCTGGTTTCACATCCGTTTTTTTCCCTCTCTCTCTCTCTGTCTTCTTGTCGGGTCTCGATGTTCATCTCGACTCGTCGCCGTCCATAACGCGCAGCAACCAAAACATCTTACCACATATATGAAGAGGTGAGAAACCACCCCCGTCAACCTTCGTGTATAGTATTATACATATAATGGATACACGCAGCAACCACCATCATATCCCGTCATTTATCGTATCTCTTACTCTCTTTTCTTCTTTCATCGGTGGTTTTTTTTTTCGTATTTGTACTTTTCATTTCCGCGTAAAAGTGAGAGAAATATTAATAAAAATACCAATGCCAATGCCGCTAATTTCCGTCAATTAAATTTGCTCCAAAATGATGCGCATTGATTACGTATTCTCACGTTTAGGTACCTGTAGGTATACCTGTATGTAAAAATACACACACACACCTATATATATATATATCGATTGACTTCCCTCGCGCGTTCCAGCTGCTATGCCATCTACCACCGGTTTTCTCACACACCGCCACTTCATGCGTTACCATCGTACTCGCATCCGTACCACAGATTATCTGGCTTTCTTTGTACAAATGAGAATGTACGCACGTTCGGTATGTTGTCTTCTTCCTTCCTTTTTTATTTTTTCTTTTTGTTGATCAGCTCGACCGGAACTTTACTTTTTTTCACTTTGAGGTAGGTCTTCTATGTAGATGATGAGATTTCATCCTGTACCGGATGGGTGTATAGGGTGAAGATTAGGGTTGCCCAAAAAAATGAAGTTCGGAAATTTTGAGTTCTCTCCCCCTAAATTTTTTCCTTTTTGCTCCCACATTACTCAAAAAAAATTTTAGACCCCTAGGATGAGGGGAACACGTGCCGCTGGGGGGGCTAAAGTTTCCCCTTTTTCATGATAAATGATATAAATACCACACAATTACGATAAATTTACACACTTCTGCAATACTTCTGTCCTCCTGAGATGTTAAATTGAATTGGTTTCGGAAAAGAAAAATTTTTAGGGTATAAATTGCTTTTGCCATCCACCTTGCATGATGAATTGCACCTGGCCTGCGAAAAGTAACTCCTCGTTGCGGCGTTTCTCCTAAAAAAATTACCACCAACTCTAAGAGCTCGCGATAGTCCTCTCTGGGATGGTCTTCCTAAATTTTTCAACAAAACAGTTTGTAGTTAAAAAACAATAAAATGAGAGAAAAGAAATGGGTTGATGAATACATGGTGGATTTATGAATTGTAAATGAGAGTTTTGCAGAAGTACCTACTTTTAATTTTAACAGCGAAAAAGCTAA
>FIZR01002625.1:0-60661 GCA_900060175.1 Ferrisia virgata
TCTTATCGAGATAAGATTATTTGCACATAACGTCGGATTTTCCCTCAGGTACCTACTTATTTCATATACCACAGCACCGGGATTTTGGGGGAAAATCCCAATTCCAGTACTATACAGATTTTTGATAACATCCACTGATGGCAAAATAACCAGCAAACACCATACCCAACGGCAACAAAACCTAAATCCCAATTCTCTAATCCAATACCATCCCAACTGATGAAAATTTTCTGGTGTAAAAAAAATACAATCTAAAATTAAGAAGATGGATTCAACATCATGTTTCTAGATGGAATCCGTTTCTATAAACATGAAAAAAATTGCCATAATATTTCCATTAGGTTCGGCATGCAAAAGCAAGTAAAGATCAATCAAAAACTAAAAAATGAAAAATCAATAACTATATCATTTCACAAATGATCCATCCAATTGTACATGCATCACTACAGCACGCCAAAGGATGTTCAATTAATTCTGGTATATCCCTAACAACATACAAACACTTGCTCATTTAGATGTAAAAAAGTCCAGATGAGAAGATTGGTACTTTTGTGAGTTTTTACTTATCATTGCACTCGGATTACCAACACCTTACCGACCACAGTAAAATCTAAACCCCAATTCTCAGTCCTATTCTGACTCCAACAACATATGAAATCCCAAATTGCTTACTCATTCCAACTGTTACACAATCTCAATCCCAAATTCCATCTTCTCATCATCATCCTATCTCATCAAATCCCAAATTTTTTCTCATGTATCAAATCTCACAATCAGAATGGATGGAATAAGTTCAAGGGCACAATGTTCAAAATTATTAAAATTGTACAATTTGAACTAAGAACCTTCGATACCATCAGGTATATTCAGTGTATAGGTTTCTATGCAGTGGTGTCGATAAGTATCATGATATATATCGATCAATATCGGGGGATCAAATGAGTATCATCAATATCATGACCCTGCGTGATCCCTTGCTTTGGGCTATTTTTCCTCTTGGATGACTGATACCTTAAAAACAAGCAGCTTAAGTGTCATAATCTGTATTGGATAAGTATCAGGTGATACCTGGTACCACCCAATACTGATCAAATCGGATCATCGACGTCCCTGTTCCTATGGCATAAAAACCGAGATTTGTACTGAACGTATTCATCAACTTTGGACAAAAAAAACTGCACACTGTAGAAAAGAAAAGCTAACCTAACCTAACCCAACCCAGTTCAGCCCACATGGGAGAATTTGTAGTACAAGTTCCAATCTTCATCCTCCCTTGATCAGTTTCCTTTGAATTCATCCATGGACTACCGACATTTTATGAGCAATGTACTTCAGTTCACGGTGCTTCATATCTTCTACCAGCACTATTTTCTTCTCGTTCTCTTGCGAGTATTGTTGCATTACTTACGAAGTCAGTCTATGGTATTTTTGTAAATCTTCTACAGCACTGCATCTCGAAAGCATGCAGTTTCCTTTTATTATCGGCGCTCGTAGTTTACCTTTCACAGGAACCCAACCATGAAAAAACGATAATGGGTTTCAATTGTCTCTGTACCACTGATGAAAACCACAAAATTTCTAAAATTCGAGCGTCATTCTTAGGAAAATGGCTAATGAAACAGGCCTGGCAATTGGGCGTAATTTCAGATTAGATCAGACTGGACTTCATTTTTGTGTAGTTTCAAAGTTTCGGACCTGTTCCAGTATCTTGGTCTGAAAATCTTTTTCAAACCACACCATACTAGGAGTTCTTATTACAACTTTAAAATTCTGTTTCACATTGATTATCGGACCAATGAAACAAACCAGATTTTTTTCAGACCTTGTACTAAGACCAGACTGTACCACTTGCCCTGTATCAAGAATGCGATCCCATTTTTTTCAGTGACTGGTTTAAGGTTTCAGATTCAGTCTAAAAATGGTGGATAATGGAACTGTTATCAGTAACAGGTGAAGGGTTTTACCGATCAAGGTAACTAGCAAAATGTACAAGAATGATCGTATTTTAGTAATTATTTTTTTCTTTTCTCAACTTTTTGTAATACCAAAACTATATTTTCATTGCATTCTCCGCATATATCGCAGATGAAATGGAGACTCCTACAAACGTGTACATGGAATTTTTTACTTTCATATTATTTTTCATGTGAAACCAAAACCAGTTTCGATTCCAGCTCTGATTCTGGTTCTAGTTCCAATTTCAACGGGTTGGGTTTGGTTTCAGTGCAGTTCCAGTTTCATTTTTTTTGTTCTGGTTCTGGTTCTAATTTTGAATCAGCTTCAGATGGTATGTTTTTTCGCAACTTACGACAAATATTTTTGCAATTTTGGATACAGATGTTTCCAAACTGGTACTATAGTAGTAAGAACATATTTTCTGTATCTAACTGGACTCCTAGGTCACAAAAAAGATTCTCGCAATGTTTTCAAAACCAAGCAAATGTCTTGGAAAAACTTTTCGGTCGACATTTTACCAGTGTCCACAAAAATGTACTCCAAAGAACGCACATACACATAAAGAAAAGTAATTACGTATACAACAGCAGAACAATTCACACATAATAGCCGAGTCAAACGAAGACAAATACCTACGTCCACGTCAACGTTTATGCAAAATATACTTCCAAGTATGAGCACACACCTTTACATGAAGAATGCGGTTCCCAGATGAATATTGTGCGCATAAGGGTTTCTCAAAATGAGGATTGTGTAACAGTTGATTGTTCATTAACAGATGCATCAAACATTTGGCATGTTACACTGCCTTTCGCACATTTAGATTTAATGTTGTCCCAACTTGTAGTTCGTAGATTAGATATCAAAAAACTCGCTGCTCGCATTGATTACACATCCAAAGCCATCTGATACAAATTCCCAATTTCACCAAACGTGAAATAATAACAATTTCAAACGGGAGAAACAGAATCCTCTTCATAGGAAAGTGGCATGAAACCGGAAAAGACGACAGCAAAAACCAAAGCGTACATAAGACTTCTATTTTTATACATAAAAATGCGCAAAAGTTTGCATCATTCGCAACTACGCAACTATTCGTCTTTATTATATTATCGTTATCAACGATACGTACCTCTATTCCTCGGCACTTATGAGAAAAAGAAAATTTACAATGACAACGACTAAATACCGATGTACCTAAATTAAAAATGCGCATTTCCCACAGTATGTGAAATTTAATACGAACCGCTCGTCTTCCACATCTAACATCAAACACACCGATAAAAATCTCTCGTATTATGCACTTTTTCTTCAACTCGCTACATTAATTCGCTACATCTCGTCTACGTACTTTTTAACGAGTAAAAATAAACAGATATGGAAGTTGTACACACACACACACACCGATTGTGTACAGTGTACGGGGAGCGTATTTCCATTTCGAAATCAATAGCAGCAGGCGGCGTTGCATAATAATTGGAAAATCGTCATCAATAAAAGATCACCGTAGTAGATAAATTCTCCAGCAATACTGGAAAATGGTCGACAATTATACAAAAATTCACTTTTCTCGCAGTCTAAGAGGCTGTTAAAATTTGTCTACAAAATCAGGGTTTAAATGTGCCGAATCAATTCAGCTCACAGCGAACCAACATCGACGACACGAAGAATAGCAGATTGAGAAGCATATTTTCGCATTTGTACGACAGTACGAGCGTCGCGTCGAGTATTTACACACACACACACACACGTCTTTATTCTTCGCACTTCGCATATCGCCGGGAAATTCTTCTAAGTTTAGCTTACACACGATGTAACTAACGTTGATTAAAAACGTTGGGCACATGTACCGTGTGTATATATGTAGATACAGTTGTGTTTGTGTTGCCAAAATGATAATAACCACGAGGACAGCGACAGGCACGGTACCGATACCGGTACCGGTACAGACGAGCGGAACGGAACCTACGTACGAGTGAAACTTTAGCAATCTGCCATTTTGACTGAAAGTACCACGTGACTGGTTGCGAATTTTCAGAAAATTAAAAATAAAAAATTACAATGGCTACGACTACGACGACGACGACGAAGCGAACTGACCACGTCCAAGATATTTCTGGTGTTCACATTTTCGCCAACATAATATCGTACGTATACGTAGTTGTGTACCGGTAACGGTGAATTTTAAATTTCATATTGGAAGATTACGAGGCCATAATGTGACGATGCGCGTGCTTATAGGCGAGAAAGAAAAATATTTTCAAGGTTACGGTTACGTGTAGTCGTGCGTACTCGTGTAAGTGAATTATTTAGAAAGATGTACACGTATGTACGTGAATCGAGCGTAAAAGATTTACCTACACATGCGAAGGCGGATAGAGGAGGACAGCAGCAGGGCTGATGTGTGCTCTGGTCACTTGTCACCGGTAAACAATTACGTTCGCCCGTCCGGCTGTCCGATCTACCAAGATGACACGTTGATATGTTTACACCATAGCGAGAAACCGACATATATGCCCCGGCAGCGTGTAAATCGCTTTATCGCGGATTATACGCGTATTTTCTCATCGGCGTAGCGTGTACTTCAACCGAGGGAGAAAGGTGCGAGGCTACGCTACATCAAAGACAGGTGTTTCGGAAGCGTGAAAAATGGTCGATACGGACGTAGCGTTAGGCCCTCCACATATGTGGTGCAAGTGTACACGTACATCGAGTACTTGTACGGCGCACATAGCACATAATTTACCTTTATCGTGTACGCAGTTTTACAGTCGTAAGTAATACTCGTATCAATGCTAACGTTAGCCCCCTCCCCCCAATTGTGGTATGACGTTAGGCTTGGGGTGTTCGGGTGTCCTCTCTTTTCCTTTTCTCGTTCAGCCCGAATTCATAAATAAATAGGCTCAGCGTAAGAGCAGCCCCCATATATTCTCTCTGGTAGCGTATATAATGTTCCAAGTCTTTACACAGTTTTACTCGTACGTACGTATCTACGTAGAAAGCCGAGAAAGGGCAACCACAACCAGTGAGAAATTGCGAATAATAATAATGAAAAAAATGAAACGAGACGGCATTTTCAAGGTTGTTTTTCAATACGATGGAAAACTTGACCTACACATACATATGTGTGTACATATATAAATATCGTCGCCGTTGCAGAGGTGCAGACCTTGGTACGATAGCGTACATACGTACCTACCTACCTACCTCCACATCATGTATAGGTAGGTAGGTAGGTAGGTAGGTAGGTACTAAGTGTACTCGTACATATAAGTTAAATACACTTGCATTACACACTCTGTGTACATTTGTGTGTAGCCTGTGTACAGTAAATATGGTAGATAGCTAGTTAGTTAGAGGTAGGTCCTACATACATTACATATGTAGTCACACTGTACTCAATACCTCATACCAATACACATGTTGTCTAGGTATAGCAGTAGGTGTATGTATATTATGTACATAATCTGTAATGTTATTCGACGCATTTGTTTGATAGCAGAAATAGTACTTATACGTTGAATAGGCCAATGTACACGTGCACTTCCATTGTACGTGCTCGAATTAACCTGATTTTTTGCTGTACAATTTTTATCGTTTTTTTTTTTTTCTTTCATTCGATATCCTATTAGTACGTACTCCAAGTAGTATCCAAGTACTTCTACGTTTTGTTCACAAGGCAGGGTCAGTTAAGATATTCATTTTATGACCCTTAAGGCCAATTTCTACCATTTTTGTACACGTCCTGTACACGAGTATTGATTATTTCGAGAAGAGAATCCAATTATTCTTCTGCCCCCCCCCCCTCTACTTCAATCTGTACAATCAATTGATACGAATACCCCACAGCTGAGCAGAAAAGTAGCTAAAAAACAAAAATTTTTAATCTTATTTGTTATAAAACATAAATTATGCAAACCCCGCAGCCAGTCCCCGTAGCCCTAGAAAATGGGAAATAAACTGGATCGATTTTCGAAAAATTGACAATTTTAACTATCAAAGTTCAATGAAAAAATTGTAAAAAAAAATTTCAGAAAATTTCATCAAAAATGCGTTTAATACCTACTGTTACTTTTACCCAAAACAATCAACAATAATGGTTTTTTATCCCTAGAAGCCAAAAAAACGTTATTTTTCACACGTTCCGAAATATTTAAAAATAATTCCAGAGAAGTTCGATTTTGAAAAAATTTCAATTGAGGTAGATGCAGCACAATCTTCTTAGTGCATTAATGTCATCAGAAGCCTTCCAACTGATTTTTTTTTTCGAAGAATAATAAATCAAAGAAAATAATGCATTTAAAGCCAAAAAAAAAAGTTTGCATTTTTTTTTGCTTTTCAGAGGGTACAAAATCATACTTGAAAATAAAGACATGTTGTTCTCGCTTTTCACCTCCAAGAAATTCAAAGTACGTGTATATGATTTATAGCTTGATATTCTATGTCATATTGTCAATGAAAACCAGGCTATTACAGCCTATCAACCTACGACGAATGAGGAGGGGATATCAACAAAATCCGTTTTGGGGTCCTAGAAGACTATTACTACCATCTATTTACTAATTTTTTTTGTCCCCCTCCCCCGCCCTTCAGACTTACACCATTTACTCAGCTCGATACTGACTATAGGCTTAGTTTGACGATGGATCAGAAACATATGAGTGAAGACAACCTTGGATCAAAATTCAGTTATGCCCAAATTAGAGGGGAGGGGGGGTGGGGGTGCTGAGGAACTAAAATCGCGAAAATTGTTCCTTTTTGAACCAACCGATAGAGATTCTAAAATTGCAGAACGTACTCAAAACTCAGCTTCCCGAGTCAATTAGATGGGGAAATAAGGGGGTTTTCCCCTTCCTGACCTTGAAAATGTGATGTTCCTCCCTTGTTTCCCCTCCAAATTGAACTACGAAGTTGAAATTTAGTAGGCTGACATGGTGTAGGGTCCTAGATGTGCCTTTCGGAGATCTCGACTTTTTAGCCTGATTGCAGCCGTTCACAGCCCAAAAAATCTAGTTTTTTGGTTAAGTTTTCCAATTGTTTGGATTTGTTTCTCGTATAACTTCCTTCCAAAGTTGGCTAAGAAGTTGAAATTTCATAAGTAGACGTAGTACGGATCATTGATATGCCTGGAGGGAGGGGAGTTCGACTTTTCACCCTCATTGCACCCCCTCTTGACCTTAAAAAAGTTGTTTTTTGTAGGTTTTTCTTATTTTTCGAATTTTTTCCTCGCATAATTATCTGTTTTCAAATTGGCCTAGGCGGATCTTCAAAAAAGTTAATTTCAATTTTCAAAATGTAAAACGATGAACAAATTTCTCAAAATATCTAATCCTTTCAGCTTCATTCGTGACTTTTCTGACACAGTAATTTTTTTTTTTTTGCTGTGCCTCCGCATTTTGTAGCTGCGGCAGAATCAGCGAAATCCCTTCACACATTTTCAAATCCTGCCCTAACTTTTGTTCTAACTGACTTTCTTGAATTGACCCATGCGACCCCTTTCATATAAAATATTTAAGAAACTGCGTGATCAAACTATGGAACGAAGAGGCTGTGCTTCAGGCTCTTCCTTACAGCAATTTATACAATATATCAACTGCTGTGGGGATGGCACATGAGCTGGTTCTCTTCATCACTCGTTGTTTTTCACGTAAGTTGTATTGTTATTCTTTCTGTCTTCCTGCAATTGGTTTTTATAAAATTTCCATCCCCGTTTATAGGTATTTTTCTATCTTTGCTGCTTGGTTTGCCTACTACTTCTGCTGTAAGGTTGCCTTTTTTTAATCTATTGTTTTATTTATTCTTCGTGCTTTTCATCTACTAACATTTATTTACATGCTTCTTCAACATTGTTTTTCTGTATTATTGATTATCGATTTTTGTACATCGCGTAAAATAAGCTTGTTCTTGATCACTTCTATTATAGCGCTTTCATTATTTTCTCTCTGTAAAAATTTGCTTGTTTTTTATTTACCGCGATTTTTCATCAACGCTTCATTTTTATACTTGTACTTTTTTTTCTATTGGCTGTTTGCTTGCTGTTTCTTCATTTATATTTTTAATTACACATTAGCCCTATATTGCTTTCTTTTTTCTATTATCATCCTTGTCTACTGCTGGTACCTACCTTATAAACCCCTGGTATGTAAGTGGTACCATTGAGGACCTGGATATTGTTGTATGTATTGTTTTCTATAAATCTGCCTCACATCATGTTGATTGGGGACCCCCCCTCTCTCCTCCCAAAAAAAGGTAGGTACAAATTAATGTTCAGTCGGCCAATCTTTACGCTTGCGTAAATACATAGCTATGCGAATGAGATGCTCCACGAAGACATGATGAAACAGAAATATGATCGGTTAAAAATGTAATAAAAAAAAAACTGAATTTTCATAGACTGGCAAAAGTCTAGACAAAAATTACTCGCGATTGATACGACCAATAGCGCTTATTATTTAAGGAACACGAATGAACGTTATCAGCGTATCTGAATTTTGCCAATTCTGCAACATTATACTCGTGCATACGTTTGTATGTAGATGTACTCGTACGTTTTTACGTACACATATGCAGACTGCATATTATTGGCCAACAACGTGCACGGGATGTGAAGAAGAAAAAAAAAATCGCCACTAAGCAGCACGAGCCAATGAAACGAGGTATAAAATTTGGCTAAGAAATTTTTTTTTTTTCAACAATTGGCTTAGTCAGTAGGGTCGTCGAAGCGGCGTATCGTCTATTTTTAATTTGAAATTTCCGCAATAGCCCGATTAGTCGAAATGTGTCACCGTTCGGCGAGGCAGCGTAAATCAACTGTTCGCCATACGACATTTCGCAAACTAACGCTACGACACAAATGTACGTGCTTTACAAAGGTACATATACGTGCAAAAACATCAAGTACGTATAATCGAACCTAACACATTCCAACGAAAAATATGTTTCGATGGTCATACCGTATCGTTAATTGAACAAAATTCTTTTCAAAAATAGACAAAAAAAAAACCGTCTACATTCCTGACGAGAAATAGTTTTCGATTGAGCAAAAAAAAAATCAATGGCGAAGCGAGAATGGAAAACGAATTGTTGAGCAGCAACTTAGCTTGGCTGTTTGTATGTACCTCTAAGCAATACTCGAATAGCAAAAAATTGTACGAATTAGTACCACGCTAGACGTATATCAGCTAGGTTGTAGGTCGAATAACAGAATCCAAAAATACCAATCTCCCCCCCCCCCCACAAAAAAAACACTCATACCTACGAAAGAAAATCAAAATACGTAATGTTAGGCAACGCATAAAAAAAAAATTCGCTTCGTCGTATTTATACGAACGATGCTGCAAATTTTTCGAGCATACCATGCCTAACGCTTTGTAATAGGTTTTCGAAAATCGAGAATTTTATTTCGGTTGTACGCTGGCTGTTTACTTTCATTATATCTATCACAGGGCACGTGTATAGTGAATTGTTTTCGAGCCCGTAGGATGCGCAAAGCTCGGAGCTGTCGACGTTTCAAATTTTTTTTTCAGCTTTTTACATTAGCCCATTGAGAAGGGGACAGTAGAAGCCGAGGTTTGGGTGCAGAACACACAATGAATTTACATTACGGTCGTGGTGTATCGTGTGTGTGTGTGTGTACGTACGTACGTAACTGCCTACTGAGTGAGTACTGATAACGTAATAACTACAATAACCCAACGCACGCGTTAATCTAGCACGTGGAACCCCTCGACGACTCCCATCCTCATACCATCACAACACCATCGCATTGAGAAAGGGTACCCGTACCGTACCGTACCATACCGTACCGTACCGCGTTCTACCAACAGTGACGTTGTTGAATGTAAAATGAGAAGAGGTTGGAAATGCGTTGCGTAGGTATACGTAGGCGCTAGGCGGAGGTGCAAGCTATGTTTTCGTCGTTTGGAAAATTTTCTTTTCTCCTATTCAGCGTACCAGGTAGGTAGCTCCGGCTAGGTAAGTAATTTCTGTAGCGAATTTCTTCGTTCGTTTTCTATGGCTGAGCGTATGTAAACGACGTAAAGGGATTACCCACGTAGAGTTTTATTCCAGCCTTCCTACGCGAGAATAATAAATTTTTATCGGAATCTGTACGAACGATTCCACCACGTATTACGTTTTCAACGTATTGTCAAAGCTTCGCTTACGTAATACAGGCTTGGGCAAGAATCCGAAAAAATCCATTCGATAGAATCGATTACGACTCTACGAATCCTCCTATCCTTTCGGATTAATTTTCTATGAGGGAAGGAGTGCCAACGAAATCCGTTTCGGAAACCTAGGAGGCCATTTTCGCAGTCAGATATTTATTTTCATTTTCCATCTCTCGAACACCAAAATCATTTACTCAGCCCTACATGATGAAAATCGCACAAATTCGGCTGATAGGCTTTGATTGGCGGTGGATTAAATAATATATAAGTGGGGATGAACGTGTCCAATTCGTTTGGGGGGGGGAGGGGCAATCGATACAGAATCTACAGTAGTGAGGCATGACAGCCTCCTAGGTCTACGGGAAGGGAGAAATTACCTCTTAAGGTTTTAAGAAATGGTTAAAATTTTGACAAAAATTGGTTTTAAATACAGAAAATTGATTAAAAAACATGAAAAATGGTTGATAATCATTAAAAATTGGGTAATTAATAGACCAAAGAGTTGAAAATGAAGAAAAATTAATAATAAATCATGAAAAAATGTTGAAAAACATGCAAAAATTGACCTAAAATAAGGAAAAATTGTAAAAACTGATGGAAAATGCAAAAAATTAATCAAAAATACCAAAAAAAATGTCAAAAAATATGTGAAAATTTACCTGAAATCGTTAAAAATCGTTAAAAATTGAGTAAAAAATGACAAAAACAAGTGAAAAATGCAGAAAATTGATCAAAGATCATGAAAAAATGCGAATATTATCCTAAAAAATGGAAAAAATCGTGAAAAATTCTTTAAAATTGAGTAAACAATTGGCAATAATGGGTAGAAAATGCAAAAAACCGATCAAAAATCACGAAAAATTGTCGATAAATGTGTAAAAATTGATCTAACATCGTTAAAAAACATTAAAAATTGGGTAAACGATTGACAAAAAAAATTCAGAAAACTAGTCAAAAATCATGAAAAATTTTTTTTTCTAATATGTGAAAATATGAAAATTGATTTGAAATATGAAAAGAATTTGGTAGAAAATTAACAAAAATGGGTAGAAAATGCAGAATTAATCAAAAATTATAACAGTGTGTTGAAAATTGGGTGAAATTTGACGAAAAATCAACGAAATATCACTGAAATAGATTGAAAAATTGAGAAAAAAAGGATTGAAAGTGCAGAAAATTGATCAAATATCACGAAAAATCAACGAAAAATCGGGGGAAATTTATCTAAAATCGTCGAACGGCGTTAAAAATTGGGTAATAAACAATAAAGATATAAAAATACAAAAATTGATGTAAAATATGGAAAAAATCGTAAAAATTAAAAAAAAATTGAGTAAATAATTGACAAACATGAGCAAAAAATGCAGAAAAGTAATTAAAAATCACGAAAAATTGTCGATAAATATGTAAAATTGATTCAACATCGTTAAAAATCATGAAAAAATTTTGTGTTAAAAATGGGGTGAAATTTGACAAAAAATCAACGAAATATCACTGAAATAGATTGAAAAATTGAGAAAAAAAGGATTGAAAGTGCAGAAAATTGATCAACTATCACGAAAAATCAACGAAAAATCGGGAAAATTTATTTAAAATCGTCGAAAGGCGTTAAAAATTGGGTAAAAAACTGACAACAAAGGTATAAAAATGCAAAAATTGATCTAAAATATGGAAAAAATCGTGAAAATTAAAAAAAAAATTGAGTAAATAATTGACAAACATGAGCAAAAAATGCGGAAAAGTAATTAAAAATCACGAAAAAATGCAGAAAATTGATCAAAAACTACAAAAAATTGTTAAAAATCTGGTAAAAATTTGATAATAATTATCGAACATCGAGTGAAAAATTGAGAAAATTTGGTAAAAAGTGCAGGAAATTGCCAAAAATAGATAATTTCTATTGTTTTTGCACATAATTTAACTCATTATTAACCATTTTTCAACATTTGATCGTAATGCTTAATCAATTTTTCTTTCTCTTTACCTCTTTTTTGTTAAATTTTTACTTAATTTATTTTCAAACATTCGCAAACATTTTTTCGTAATTTTTGAACAATTTTTCAGCACTTCTTACTCATTTTAGTCAACTTTTTACCCTTTACGGTGATTTTCAACGATTTTTTCATATTTTAGGTCAATTTTAACCGATTTTTCAACATTTTTACGAAAAAGTTGAATATTTAATTAGTTAGATTTTTTATAACTTCAAGTATAAAATTTTTTTGGCTTCTTTGAAATATATTCGTTTCCAAGTTAAAATACAAGTAGACGGAATTACAGTGGAAAATTATGGGAAAAAAAACTAAAACCTGAAACGTTAAAAAAAGTGAGCCCGGCTCATACCATCGCAATACAGAATAAAATTTAAAAGAAAAATAAAAAAGTTCGACGAAACGTCAAGAAAAAAGGAAAAAGAAAAAAAATCTCATCTAGCCTAAATAATTCGACCATAGCGATGCGAACGATTCAAAACTGGATTCGAAAAAAAAATTACGAAAAACTCGAATCCGAATCCAAAATTATGCCACATAATTGAATTCTTCTTACAACTCGGATTACTTCAAAATTCGGCAAATTCAAGTTACTCCACGAATCAGTCAAAACAGAATCCGAATCCTGCCCAATTCTGTAGATTGCACCACAGATAATAGGATACCTCAACCTCCAACAGAAGAAATACCAATTCGAGCAGCTTTTATTCTTGAACGTATTATTAATCTTTTCAAATTCTCGAATTACGTTCGACCGCCGCAAAATTAAATTCCAATCGACGAGGTAGCCAGCCCCAAGTACCCAGCACTGGGCACCAATAGTTTACATTCGCGTAGCAAACACAGGCGCCACCTATGAACCAAACAGCGAAACACGAATACACGCACAGCGCCGTCTTGTCTTGCGTTTCTGCAGGTTTCGGACGAGAATTCACATTTCGTAGTGTTCTAGCTCACATTGCTCATTTGAGTGTTCACAATAACAGTCGAAGCGGAGAAAGTTCGTGTGCAGTAAGTTCTAGCTGGCTGATGGCGTTGTCGGTGTCGGTGTCATAAACATTGCGTACAGCGAACGAACGAATCAACGAACGAACGAATTACTACATTATGAATAAATTTTCAACAGTGATAGCATCCAAGTCGAACCGACCTCGTATGAAAATACCATCAAATGTACATACATACATAATACGTACATTGAGAGTACGTAAATACATACAAACAAACAAAATAACACAACAACGTGCACTATGCACAGTGCACGGCTGCATGCACGAACGACGACAAAGCTAGCCCCAGCCTAATTCAATATATTCAATATAAATGGTAACATAACGTACACAAGATCAAAGTTTACAAACAACTTGATAACGTTCAGACACATTAATACTTCAAAACAAACCACAATGAATCGCATCACCGCTCATTTAAAACTTCGAAATGAAAGAAAGAAATACGCAGATAAATTCGCATATAAAAGAATAATAACCAAATACGTACGTACGTACGTACTTAAAAATTCATTCAATTAAATGGTCTGTTCGAGCAGACCTGTGAAACCCATTTTTGAGCATGGTAAGTATTTCTTTGATTTATTTGATTTTAAAAACAAATAAAAATTAACCACACACTCGCAGCGAGTAACAGGCTGCTGCAAGGTACTCACATATCCGAATAAGATATTACAATTGAAAAAGAAAACTAGCCGTCAAATTGCTTCATTATAAGGTTCCAAGTCTGGAGGAGAAAAAAGGCATAAAATCAATACAATTGATTTTAAACGTCTAAACGTTTTTCATTCATGTAAATTTCTAAAAAAAAAAACAAATGAAGTTCAAAATTCAATACGCATCATAGAACCACTTCAAAATAAATGATTCATTTTAAAATTCCGAACAAAAGGTTTTCATAATCACTAGTGCAATTTTACTTCAAATAAATACAACACCTTTGAAGTAAGTCATGAATAATCAAATCCAAAATAACCTTGACAGACGACCGGCGAGTCGATGAATCGAGCGAATAAACTACACAAATCAATTGGCTTTTCATTAAAAGCTAACAGATATCAGAAAAAAATGCAGATACTTGACAAGAACAAGGAATCTCGAAAATGTCCGCCAATGTACGTATAATTATTTCATTACAATTGTACATTCGAATTTAAAATCAATTCGTAAAATTATTTTCATCTGTAAACATTGCAAACGTGTCATTTTTTTTGTTTCATACAACTACGATACCGTAGTGATCTCAACGATCGTAGAAAATATTCATAAAATTCTGAAAAGGTAGCTATGTACAAAGCACAGCAGTCCACCAATCCACCTACAAACGAATAAAAACCTACCATCTACATTCTTGCCAGTGCTCGCAGCTGATTGAAGAGAACCACGTGATTGTATAACAGTGTACAATCTCCCACTCTAAACGTACGTAACGCCCGCCAGTACTACCACTTTCCAAAAAAATACTGCTCTTATCTAACCCGCATTCGGAACAACCTCGAACTGGCAGGGTTTCGAATTAACACCCTGGACCAGTACGGCCACAGCCGATGAAAGTGAAACATAAATACGAATACTTAGCACAAGAACGTTTGAAAAGAAGAAAAGGAAATCATTCCAGTAACGGAATAAAACTGAAATCGCGAGACTATTTGAAGAAAAATGAAAAAAACAAAACAAAAAAAAAAAAAAAAAAACACATCTCGTCCGTACATGAGTTTTTTTTGATAAATAATTTCGCAAAACGATTACCGCTGCGACATGGATTCAAGTAAACCTGCATACAAATGTAGGTATTCGTCGCATTTATGGATAAATTTTGTAGCAACCTTGACGATACGCCGCGCCGGCTAAAATTTTTCGCTTATATTTTCTATTTAATTATCATGTTTTTCACTATTCAGCACATCAGAATGATATTCGGTTCGATATACCGAATAGCAGGTACCCAACTTTCAAATGTAACGAACCAACGTACCGCGTCGACTCGAACACTATAAAATAACGTCATCGCAGATTCTTCGCTATAGGTACAATTCGACTAATATGGATGAGAAACATCTTCGATAGCGAGGAAAATCTTTCCATAAAATTCTCACAACGTATAAAATTACGCATAGGTAATGTTCAATTCACAAAATCCCTCTTAGGCTATAAAAAGTTTCGACATTACGAATAAGTACCTATTTGTATTACATTCCTGCGTAGAAAAAATTACAATAGGCTTAAAGTATGAACGCGAAATAACGCTAGAAAAATTTCACGGATTGAGAAAACGATAAAAATATGCATTTTATTGTTTAACCAACCGACTCGGACGTAAGTAGAATTCCTAAAATCATACGATTAGCTTGGTCATTAATGCACCAATACAAATTGTACAACGAATTAGAAACACACCACTCGAGGTTTACATGCAATATATACAATATTGGAACAGGGTCACGTGCTCTAAGTCATCTCGATTGTCAAAAGACTTGTAATTGACTCGATTATACGGGTACGGGAATATTTTTCTTCATCTGAACCCACATCAACTACATCTCTTTTTAGCATACACCAATGGCAATAGTCACTGCTTACATCGTATACATCTTATAACAGAAACTATCTTCTTCTCTTAGTTATTTCGTGAAATTTCAATTCTATGCTGTTCAGCGCCACGTTTAAATGACCACAAAATGTTCATCAATTTTCTAGCATAGACCATCAATTTCCGAAATGTTTAGGGGGCAAAATCTACCGCGATCGTACAACTTGTTAACAGAACTTCATAAAAACAACGATCGCTCGTAAATTCGCACTCGTTAGAAAGGATAAACGACGTACACCTATTCGATTGCCTTTCCACTGGTATACTTGAATAAACCGCTTTGCAATAGTAATCAGTTCCTCGAAACAAAAAATAACAAAATTAGCAACGAAAGTAAAACGAAAAAAAAAAAAATTGAACAGATGATCTCATTTTGTTCCAATTTTCCAAACTTAAGGGAGAAAGAAAATACAAGTTGAAACGAAAAACGAAACACTCGAATTTTTGCCACTTGACATTCAATGAACGTTATCCTCTCCGAAATCATAATTTTAACTTGAGAATTCATAGGCGACCGACTATTTGCAAAGCTCCTTCAATAATTCACTTCCGGGAACATGCTGAATTCAACCAAATATTATACAAATAAAAAGAAGTAAAATATATTCAACGCTGTCGACTTTGACCAAACCGTAACCAAAAAAAAAAAAACGATAATATTCAAAAATTTAAAAAAAAAAGTCAAAAAATACATTACGAATATATACGATGAAATCACCGCACCCAAGAAATACGCTTTCGATGACACGTCATTCTTTTAGAACGAGAAATGAAACTAAGGTAATCGTTGCATCATGTCATAACTTCCATCTCAGACCTTTAATTTGAAAATCGACACGATTATACAGTTTCGTAACTCCATTAAAAATAAAAATTTTACCTAAAACAAATTCAAACAATATTTCAGATTGATTAATTTAACAATAATTTCTTTCTTTCTTCTTTTTTTTCCAAATTGATTGGAATCACAACTTATATCGAACTTCTTACTGTGAAGATTTTTCAGAAGACAGTACCAATACGAATTGGTTAGCGACTGAAGACAAGTCGGAGTTTTCGATTTAAATTTAAGCTGAAACTACACATATTACACAATCTTATCGTATGCGATTTACACATGTTTATCATAACACGTGTTTCGAACGAAAATTTCGAAGTTATTTTAAGCATACCTACAGTGGATTATGAATGTTGGATCTACTGGTCACTTTTCAACAAACAAACAAGCACGTAATTAATCGATTACTGTGGTATAAGTAATAAGAACTGAAATAAAATATCGAATATTCTGCTAATTTTTGAACGAAGCATTTACTTTAAATGATATCGACGAAACGAACAGGAAAAACATGAAAAACTAAATATGGCAAAAATAATGAGATGCTAATAAACCATTATTGGTTGCGTTTCAATTTTATCCTTATTTTATCAACGCGCTGTGCTATCAATTCAGTTTGATTACGATACAGATAACTATCCTCAAATAACGTGACACCTAATCGAATGTAGATATTACTTATAACTTTTAATTAATTAGGTATTTAAATTTAATACCTTCGTTCACGAGGCCTATATAAAAATTAAACAAATTCTAAACGAAAACTTACGAACAAAACAAAGGTGAATATTTCAAATGCTAACGAAAATCTTGGAAAATTTTCCTTTCGTAACGACTTTCGTACTTCACATCGATACCCGAACAAATCGAAAACTGCTCGTGAAATAAAATTATACAGTATTTCTCCGAACAATAGAAATACATCAGTTTCCTTTCTGGATTCAGATGAAACAAATATTCACATAATACTTTATAACATATTGCAATTAGTCAACGAGTAAGGCGAAGTTATGAATAAATACCTATGGTTACACCATAGCTTACACACTGGATACACAATATTAAAACCGTCACAGATATAAAGTCAACTCGACCGACAAGCATACCTACGGACTACTCAAACGAGTAGCAAATTTTTACAATCAACCAATATCATCTCCATCGTACATAAACATAAAAAAGATGAAAGTTATGACGAATGCAACGTATCGAATAATCATATTTGAAGAACTTACTTCACAATTAATAAGTAACACTGCTCTTTTACCTGAACAGCATTACGAAACGAAAGCGTACATCTCGGGTCGATACCCTGACTGTAATTCGCCGAAACAGCGCAGACCGTATAATAAATTTATCGATGATAACATACGATCAATAGATGCATTTACGACCGTACCGCAATTTCAAATCCTAAATACGAACACAGTAAACAAGTACGATTAATACGCGTAAGTGAAATTCAACTTACCGCATATTTCGATAAGTTTCTGATTTTTTTGCTCTTTCTCCTGTAGCTCTACGAATTCGGCAGCAGCAAGTAACGTCTCCAAACCGCCCCATTCAGCGTCCATTTCTCGCGACAAAATGAGATCTGTAAAGATCTCATACGCTGAACTTCAGTGGCTGCGATGGCCACGCGCAACAACACTTGAACAATAATAATAATCATCAGCGTACACTTTTTATATTCAAAAATAACAAATAAATATCACGCGTAAAGTACTATTTTCACAATACCTGTTATGTACAACGGCGAAGAAATCTACGACGACGACTTGTGATTCAGTTGGAACCATTATCTACGTCATCGCGAAAAACGTACGATACATGATTCGAAATTAGGATTCTAATTATATTAAATATATGAAAACGTATCGAAATCGCGGTTACGTCGACATTTAATCATCGGAGAACACTATTTCTAACAAATATATACAACTTTAGCATTGATTTAAATACAAAGATAATTTAATGAAGAAAAAAAAACACAAGTACACAAAACACGTCTGACAAGTATTACAATAACAGCGAAACGTTAGGCTATATCTGCGCATCCAGCACCATGCTGCTTTAGTGCTCACGTGTCTGGGGTCCACCGTTTTAACCAATCACAAGAAGCCATGTGATCCGATTCGGGCGTGCTTGTTTTATTACACAAGAACCAGGCAACGCAAGGTTGCCATATATTACTAGTTTTAAAACCGTTGGTTATTTTTCTTCTGTATGCGTTTGTGTGTACTGTATAAAGTGTGTGTACCTACTACCACTATTACACGCTAAATACAAGTTGCTTTGTGTTGTAGTGAATAACAAAGCCAACTGCTGACGATAAGTACTGCTAAACTGCTGTAACTTTAGTGCTTTTTGCTTTAGCTTTAGTATAATCTTCAAGCGTACTGTATGTGGATGTGCATTGTGCATATCAAAGCAGTATATTCATCTTCTGAGTTTTCATTAGCTCTAGTTTTGATTATTTTTCTCTTTCTGCATGTGAATCGATGAATAAAAAATTATTAAACCATAAAGTACGTACAGTATGTACGTTTGTATAAGTAGGTACCTATAACTTCGTAATTCACATTCATTACGTTCAATTAGTACACATACTATGTATAACTACGTTATAATTACATATACTTAGGTACTTCTTGTATGTGAGTGAGTCTGTACGTAGGTGGAAGGTTCATGCTATACGCAATACAATACAATTTGAATGCACATCTTTGTTTTTTTCCGCGGAATTATTTATTTTATTCAAGTTTTGAATCAGAATCGAAGCGGTAATATTAACGCGTAAAAGTAACTAAATTTTGCATAAGTAGAATTTGAAATGTGTAAAGTATACTTCGCCTTTGGACTTTTTTAATAGCCTAACATTTCATTCATTCTTATTAAACAGCTGACCTTGTTTTGAATGATTCTCTGAAACCTGGGTCATTGCACGTTATACATATGAACAAAAATTGAAAGAATAAAAGCAGAATTTCACTACAATACAGATTAATCATTGTTCGATTGAATTAAGATTTATAATATAAAGTAATTACATAAGTAGAGCCTACTTATGTTCGTTTATACTTCAAAAAGTTATGACCAAGTTATAACATTTGGTATATGTATGCATACTACCATGTGTGTTTTACACACATGTATGAGAACATTATATGATCGTGTGATTTCGAGCCTTTCTGACCATAGAAAACATAACTTGAGTGAACACCTGAATGGTTTTTGTATTAAATTTTAATTAATCTGTAATATTTTACTTATCGCTTTTGGGCTCTAGTGTCTGTAGTCTGACTATTGGCGAATGACAAAAGTAGATAAAAAGAAAAGGAAAAGTTGACGGTGAAGCGCGCAAGTCATGACGTCATTTTTATGTTTGAGCTCACCCTGGCTCTAGAAATCATTTTCAAGAAGGAAGATTCTTTGGTCATCAATTCATTATTTGTTGGATAGCGATTTTTTTTTGTGCCGAGTAAAAGTTTACTCTGAACAGAGATAAAATTTAATACGGTAATGATGGTACCTAGTAAATGGCTTCCTTTTCATTATTTCTTTGTTTATGACAATCAAGATGCATACATGTGTACCTACAGTAAATCTGATTACGATAACAAAGATCAATAAACATAATATGGCAAACAAAATATACTCTATGTATTTCATTTGATATCGACGGTCGAAAAATTTCAACCAAGAAAAAAATATAAGCCTATGTTTTAGGTTTAATGTGTGTTTTATTGATTTACATAGCTACATATTACATACGCATTTCGACGATGTACTGTTCATACACAAGCACATACAATACATGTAATGTACCAACACCAACAAGGATTATGCATATACTAGACAAACTCGCAGGAAAGGGTGCAATACAAATGTTTATTCTTCATTTTCTTATAAACTGAACTCCTGCTGGTAGTTGAGACAATGAATCATTTCAAGTTCTTAAAAATTTTGTATATCTTTCCAAATGAAGTTTTTTTTTTGAATTCAAACAGCTGAAAAGATTAAATATTTATTTCATTAAATCGAGTGGTAGACTGAGTATAATATCCAACTGGTGTTTATTAATTTTTGGGCCATTGAAAGATACGGAATATCTCCCAAAAAATGTAATATTATTTCGTGGAAAATTTAGATGCTAACATAATGCATAAATAAGTACGTAAAGCAATACTATCGATCTACTATGGACCTCGATCAAACGGGTAAGTGCATATGTACAGTACCCTTATGCCTATGTATTTATCGACACATGAGACGAAATTTATTGCACCATCCTGTCAATTGACATCCAAATATCAATTTCAATTGTTATAAACTTGAAATGGAACTCTCCACCAGCGTAACGTCCTGAGAAAAAGCGCTGGTTGCAAAAAAAAAATCCGATAAAATCGACCTACAAAGCTAGAAAGCTCGCAATATTCATGTAAAGTCTTCGATATTTTCGCTCTCACTTTACCGTAGCACGATACAGCATATTTTGATAATTCCTAAACATTAGTCCAAATAGTCCCCTACCCTGGAAGACAGGTATAAAGTATCATACCGTCACGCTACGATACGATTTTGAGGAAATACTCACTTAAATGTGAACCGAAGTCCAATGAAAGGGCTGCACTGAATAACTGAATCACGCGCTTCGTTGTTTTGTTATTACATGTGCGATTATCATAACATAGAAGAGGTATGGGAGGAAACAAGTGGGAAAGTCACATGGCATAAGAGTACGTGCAACGTTGCCATATTTGGTGTACGTTAGTTCTAATGTAAGTACTGAGAAGTGCGGACGTGAATATCGTTCGCATTCAGCGTGTATATTTCTCAAGGGCATCAAAAGAAACAGTGGGGTGACAGGCGATTGTTTGTAACCACAAATAGAAAGTATGCTAATAGCAACTGCTGACAAAATATATTCATATTCAGCTGGAGAATAATTCTATATCGTAATTCTGTTTAGTTCTTACTTGTTGATGTACAATTTTCATGGTTTTAAAACTCATCGAATGATCGCTGAATTATGATACGTGGCGTGGTACTTACAGTCTACTTACTACATAATGTACATATACTCGTACAATACAGTACGCTATGAACCTTGTGTAACCTTTCCCGTTCACTAATCATCTCTTCACACTAATATGTGTGCAGTATGTGTGTGAAAATCTAATGAAAATGAAATCGTTCGATATTACCATCGTAAAAGACTTGCAGCTAGTATTACATACAGAATGGTGAGTAGATAAATGAGGATACTTTCTAGGCACGCTAGTAAAAATTTACAATATTTTTAGGCTACTGAGTTTTTACCTATGAATGGTACCGTCTTTTTCTTCGCAATCTTTCGATAAAGAAATTAAATTCCTTACCTTTAATTTGACTGTGAAAGCAATTATTTTTAAATTGTCTCAATGCAATTCATGAATATATGCATGTAGAATGAACAGTCGAGTCACAGTAAGTCTGTTTTTCTCAAAATACAATCTAGTTGCTAATAATCTATCTACATCGAGATAGAGTACGAGCCTACTATACTCATCCACCTGAAACTCCCTTTTCTGTCTGGTATTTCTATTCTTTCTGTTCTGTCAAAATCTAAAAAACCAGTTTAAAGTAGTGAAGATTGTTGACCGATCAGAACGAGAAAAATAAATATAAAAATGCGTACGATTTCAAGGATGTTTTGGTTTAGCAATCAGGCCAACAAGCGACAAGAATATCTGGTTGAATCTAAGTAGGGAATTTCAGTCGCAACAGGATGCATCAGTCCCTTCAGTTACAATATAAGCGCCGGATAGTCTAGCGAAGAAGTTATTGGACTGATGAATAACAATAGCGAACAAACGAATGTCCTTTTGTGATGAAAATACAAAAGACTTGCGTTTCATTAAGTTTTCCGACTTGGCTAATTTCACAGCATCCATCGATCCGAAAAAAAAAAAATACTCCACGTGATGTCAATACCTAACATAGTATTTGTTGATTCCTGTTCAATCTTTTCACACGTGCGACTCGAAAAATAAATACCGTGATATTGAAAAACGGTTGATATGTTATACAGCTGACGATGACGAGACAGAGAGGTGTTTAGAAAAAATCAAAGAGACCGCCATAAAATTGTTGATTTCAAATAGGCTCCAGTATACCTTATCATCAATTTGCGATTTACCATGTTGAAATTCCAGAATGGTTGAAATTAGAAGATTGGAATTACACGAATCACTAATGTCACTTTTGATGAAGCGTCAACATTCGACGATTCCTCTTTAGGTCTTGTCTCAAACGAACGGCTAGAAGAGTTGTAAATTAAATACCATACGTGTCTTTTATATACTATGGGCGTAAATATTCGGTAAATTTAAAGATATATGTTATTTGCGTACATACTGAGATCATTTTTATATAATACACCAATATTTCGAGATCGCGAGATCATTTTCCGTGATCTTGTTTTGTTTTACATAAGACACGTTAATAACGAGTACTAATTGAACTTGTGTGCGAAGTTTCAGCGCGATCTCGGTTTGTCCATAAAACACGTATTGTATATCCGATCAAGCACCGATCTCAGTTTTTACTTGAAATTTATAATCTCGTATATCACAAAAATGTGATATGAGTATGAATAATTAAGCTGGGCACCTAGGTGACCCTTGTACTTCTTAATCAAGTTCCAAAATACTAAAAATTGTCGGGTACAATTATTGATTATATCATACTCATGATGCGCGGAGGTGTTAAAAATGATCTCAGAATAACTGTGTATATGACTGATCTCGAATTGATACAAGTTTGTGTATGTATATATGTAAAGAAAAATATTCACCATTTTTTAAAGAAATTACAAAAATAAAGAGGCTAAGAAATTTCGAGAAAAAAACGATTAAAAACATTAATTTCATAATAATATGGCCAGTGTTGATGTTATCAAAACTACTATCGCGTTACGATTTTATTTCATTGTTAGATAATTCTAAAATAATTTTCCTTATTTTATACGAAAATATTACAAACAAATACCACAATATTCTTTAAAACATATCAGGTAGGTAATTCACATATAACATTCAAAAACAAAACGCAACAATAAATATTGGTAATGGCTGAAACAGGAACCATATTTTCATACGTACCGACAAAATTATACTGCAAAAGCACTCTAACCTAATTTAAAATCTAATAAAAACGAAATAACAAACTACATTCACACGATTATTAGTCTAACACTGAACACAAATAATAGATTCTATGTTTTAATGCTACAAACAGTGAGTTCTGATACCACCGGATTTGGTATTAGTTGATATGTTATTTATACCTAGTTGAGTAACTAACGACCAATCCAAAAAAAATTCAATCACAAGAGAAAGACAACAATGTAACTCGCCGTAAATGAAACATTAAGTTATACTTAAGAAGTGAATACAAATGAAACACTGTTGATAAAGCTGACTGTTGATTGGACTAGGAAATTCGAGATGAAGCTACGATACGGGTGAAATATTACTCATGTATAAATGCCGAAGTTCTACTTTTGGTACATTTTCAAATAATGCGGCTCGATTCTGTCCTTCTCCTTTTTTAACCCAGTGGCCGTAAACATGAAAAGCACAAGCATCTATCACCTGGTAATACATTTCGAATAAAGTTTTAACGTTTCCAATAAATATTTTCAAAGATTATTTTTTTTTTTTTACATAAACTTATCAATTTTAAGTAGGTAAAATAATTATAGTAGCTTACGTACCTTTCGTAGTGCTTTATGCCGATAGGGATCAATTTTACTTAATTCTACTGTAATTGTTTCAGGACCGTATCTTAAACGACTTAATCTAATCACAGCTCGAACACACAGTATAGCGTATTTGAATCTTTTTTTCGCATCAAATGGACGAATTCTTAATGCCTACGAACAGTCGTACTTGAAATTAACATACATTCATTTACAAAAGCGAAATTTATCAAGTACGACAAAGGGTTTACTTTTTAATTTCGTTAATCAAATCTCTACAAATAGTTACATCATTAAACTTCCGAAACAATTACTTACTAGGGCCAATTCAGCAATAACACTAAATTTACGAGATTTTACGCTGAGACTTTTTTTCAAAGGGGTAATTTCTTGATCCCACATCTGCAACATTTTCATTATACTTATGTACTTTGTTTGAGTTGTGCAATTATAAAATATACGTGTATAAATTAAATATAATATCATACATTGTTGCACCCATTTTGGTTTTTAAAATACATTGAAGCATCCGATAATGACGTTATTGCACCCTAAATGGGTGCGACAACGTTTTTCTGCGGGAGTCGTATAAAATGGTTTCTGATGTCCTCTATACTCCCTAAAAGCATTTCTGATCGGATGCAATAAATGACATATGTATATAATTTTATACATCTTAATGCCTATAAAAAAATAATTCGTGAAATTTTTATAATTTACGCAGCACGCCTTTTCAAAAGATATGAATATACGCCTGCATGTACGCTACTATGAATAATGGTTGCAACAAATACATTTAAAAACCAGGGTACATCAGAGAATTGTAATTCGATATTGATAGATACTAAAAGCTTCTAACCATAACATGGAAAAATGGATGATCCAAAGCTTCTACGACTGTCAGCCGATCTTTAGGCTCGATAACAAGTAACTTTTTTATCAAATCTTTCGGCGAATCTAGGCAATAAAATTTATCGATTAAACAAATCCGAAATGTTGAAATTTAATAAGATTATTCAAAAAAACTTCAGATAAAAAACTTTCAATCCGTATCACATTAAGCACTAACCTGATATATCAGCCCATTTCGGCGACTCAAATGAGTAATTCCCCTCCATAATGTTCCTCAACATTATCATTTGTTTTCTGTGCCAAAACGGGGGACATCCCACTAAACTGTAAAAAATATGCAATGTTAGTTCGGAATTACTCGGGTATCGGCATACCAAATTAATCAATAATTCAATCTTTTTTTTTCACTCACAGCGTATACATGATGACACCGCAAGCCCACCTATTAAAAAAAAAAAAAAAAAAAAAAAAAACGAATTACTTTTCTTCTTGAAAAACAGTTACAGCTATGATAAAAAACTTACATGTCTACCGGATGAGAATAACCTTCTGCTTCTTCGTACATACCGGCTCTGAGTACTTCTGGTGCCAAATAATTTGGAGTACCGCATAATTCTATAGCATAAATATTGCACTTGTAGCATTAGAAATTGCACATGGACAAAAGAAAATTTTTAAAGAAAAACAATAACGATAACTACCTGAGAGCATTTCGCCATCTGATAATATCCTGGCAAATCCAAAATCGGTAATTTTAATGTTCATTGCATCATCGAGTAAAATATTTTCGGGTTTTAAATCACGATGAACAACATTATGAGCATGAATATGAGACAAAGCTTCTAATATTTGACGCATTATAAACCTAAAATTAGATACAAGCAAAATAATCACAATAATCAATTATAGTTTAATTGAAAGTCTTCCATGCAAAAATGTTGACATACCTTGTTTTTTTCTCACTTAAAGTAACCACTGACGTAAGATAATCAAACAATTCGCCATTTCTACACAACTCGAAAACCAAAAATATAAAAGTTTCCGATTCAAACACATCGTACAACTGGACTATAACAAAACACGAATAATAAACATTACATGAGATTTACTGTGACCTATATAGAAGTGACAAATCAATATCATACTAATATACGGATATCCCAAAACAACACGCAGTATTCGAACTTCTTCGAGGGTGCAATCTCGAATTTCCGGACTCGAACTCACATCGATTATCTTGGCAGCATACTCGATGCCAGTTTCTTTTTCTATACATCTTCTCACCGTTGAACTGATTCCTCTGTAAGTTGAGTAAAACTCATTAGGACATGTTTGAGATTCGATAATTGATTTTAAAAAAATGTTCATACCTGCCCAAAACTTCTTTCGGTTCATACTTGGCGTAAAATTCTTTGGCAGCATCCTTGTCTGGCAGGAAATCATCGTCTTTATGTTCATCTTTAGTCATTAATGAAGCTTTTAAATTAAGCTGTAGAATGTTCAACATCATTATGCCATGAAAAATAATAAATTAGTACTACTTAAATTACGAAACTGGCTTACTGAGAAATGAAACGAAACTTTATTAAATCCAATGTGTCGATAATGATGAATCACTGGCGAATGCTGAACAATTATTCACAATTCACGAAATTATTCATACATTTGGAGAGGTACTTGAAGTAGTGAAAAAGTTCAACCATACTTATTTCTTCTTCAATTAACGCACTTAATTACACCAATTATGAATTCCACACAATCTACTAATCAATAATTCTTATCTGTATGCATCTATTTCACAAATGTTTACTCGGAACAGTGGACTCATTTTTCAATGATTTGCGTCTGTGCGCATGCGTCAAAAAGTAAGTCCGCTGTTTGGAGTAGACGCTTATCAAAATCATGAAAAGTAAGAAAAACAAATCATAAACAAATCAAAATTCAAAAGATAATTGAGATAATTCGTAAAATTCATTTGAATAAATTCAAATGAATTTGAAATATGAAAATTTTATCTTTCTAAGAATCGAAAAATTTCATAATTTTCACTGGTGGTCAATGAAAATTGGGTCATCATTCAATGTGAAGCTCGACTGAATTGTACCGGTTCTAAAAGAATACACTCCTCCATGTCCTCATTTCAGGTAACTATGTTATGTGATAAATGTTCGTCGTCTCGATTTAAAAAAAATACATAATTTTTAATAGTGTATGTAATCGAAACCATGCTTTTATTTTTTTTAAATTGGAATATCGCATCGAAAAGTTCAACGTGAACTTCTCTTCAGCCATCAGCCCAATTCCTGATAGCGTGAAGATCAGAATGTGTTTTCTTAGTACTGGGCAGGAAAGAGCGATTTCGTGAGAACAATATCAATGAAAACATGGAACTGCTTCCGTTCATTGATGCGGAAAAAAGAAAAAAAGGTGACGATGGAATGATTTAATAGAAATAAGATCGATAGTATTTTACGAAAACAAACGCGATAAAGTAAATTAATATTCAAATATTTGATAAAACACTTTTATTTTTGATAATAATGAAATGAATACGTCAACGATGTGCTTCGTGATGGAATGAATTCAGTTAAATTACATAATTGATATTAAGTTATTTTGAAGCGAGCGGTGCTGGTTTTCCTTCATTCAAACTATTTTTAAAAATTAAGCTTTCGTGAAATACGGTTCCTTCTGTGATGACATCTGAAGTTTTCTTATTTTCTAAAATGGTAAAATGATTTCCTTCGACGAAATGTACTTTAACGGGCGTTTTAAAGAACTGCACAAATATTTGAAAAAATGAAAATTGAATCGTTTGAAAAAAAAATTATCTTATTTAACAAAACAGAAAAATATTCACCTGTGATAAACTGTAATCGTCAGCCATTTGCAATGAAACTTCGGTTGGTCTAATTAAAGTTGTAGACGCTTTCAAGCAATTATCAGGAAGTCCTTTGTAGTCTAATACGGCTTTAATACGTAAGTAACCGGCAGTCATTAGTAGTCGTTGGTAACGTTTACTATGTGTAATTTCGGGAGGCGTTAAACCAATAACGAGATCTAAACGAGAATTCCAGTCAGGCAGTTGATATAATTGATCGGCAATCTGGAATACAAAAATATGAAATAGATTCTCATATCACAGTTTAATGTGATGTATTCGAGTGAATTTAAAAAACAACGTGAATTTACTTCGCTCGATGCTTCCGGCCAAATTAGATCCAAAAATCTGATAATCAGTTTAACTTGCACTTCGTTGTCAATTTGATCGTTTGTTGATATGAAACTTAATTTTGTGATTGTCTTCAAAAATTCGGGGGAACTGTCAATTAACCATAGACGACCGATTCTGCCTTCTTCTTCCAATAATTTCACCACTTCCAAAGCTACGAGGCCACCGAATGAGTAACCAACTATGTGGAATTCTTGATTTGGAAGTAGTCTGCTGGTAATATGCTGCGTAAAAAATATTTGATCAAACGCCTGCGCTAGTGAACCTTTTCTACAAAAAATTTCCAAGTATACTTACCACCATTAAACTTTTTGCTATTCCTTCGATAGTTTCAGGAGGATCTTCGTAACTGTATTGCAGACAAAGTACTTGAAGATTTAGATTTACACCCAAAGGTTCCATAACGTTTGCAATGCCTGAAATGGAAAAATTATCGATATCAAGTTGGTTTAATAATTACGCTTGCCGATTTTATTCGAAATACAACCTTCAACTCCGGGAATAACGAACACAGTAGGGCTAGTTCTAAGGGAAAGCTCTTGCGTAGATCCATCATCGGCGAGA
The DNA here is from genome assembly GCA_900060175.1 of Ferrisia virgata. Taxonomy (NCBI): domain Eukaryota; kingdom Metazoa; phylum Arthropoda; class Insecta; order Hemiptera; family Pseudococcidae; genus Ferrisia; species Ferrisia virgata. Next base: position 28,949 of record FIZR01002625.1, read on the forward strand.
GAGGCTATTCTAACAATTGGTTTTGCGGCTTTTGTTTCGTCACTAACCAGCCGCATAAAGTAATGCATTCCCAATTCGCTTGGCGCATTCGCGTCAGCGGTTTTCTTAGCAGCAGCTATTAAAAAAATTACGAACATCGTAAGGTATAATCGAATAGAAGAGTAGGTTTACATTTAATTCGTCTCACCTGATGCGTCGGCTTTATCTTCGCTTTCAGCTGCTGCTGCTATTTCGTATAATTTGGCGAATGTTAAACCTCTGATATCTTGCGGAGTTAAGAAAACTTCGAATTCACGTTCTAGCGTTTGTTTAATTTCCACTCCCATCATGGAATCCATTCCAAGTTCAGCCAAAGTCGAATGTAAACTTACAGTTTTCAAATCTCTTAACCCTACGGGATAGAATACGTTAGAGCGTAGAAATTGTACATTCTTTAGGCGAAAATTGCGTGCTTACCTAGAATATTAGCTACGGTATCGACAATAGTTCCACTGCCACTGCTACCGGAACGTTTTTCAGCCACAACCATGCTGGCAACAATAGGGTTTGGCTGTTTAATGAAATAGTCCATAACTTCTAAGCACGATGATATTCTTTGTTGTAAGGTACCACCTTAAAAAGAAAAGAATAACGGATTTCGTGTAGGTAGCCAATTCGATCATTTGCAAATCTCATTGTTACATAGGGTATTGAAATGTTCGTCGTCCATTACCAATAACGACTTCTAAATTATCCTCAGCCATATCAGCGACCAAGCCCACTTCTCCAATGGCGCCCCATTCGATAGCTAAAGCTGGTAAATTTTCGGCTTTTCTCGCTTCGCAAATTCTTTCCATAACGGAATTCGACATTCCGTAATTTGTTTGACCGGCATTACCTCGGCCACAACTTACACTGGAGAAAATCACAAACTGTTCCAAGTTTGGACACATTTTTCTGGACAGTTGATCGAAGTAATGGGTAGCCAGAGCCTTGGGCCCGGCAGAGGCGGCGAATGTTTCCTCAGTTTGGTTTTCAAATACCGCATCTTGTAATACCTGACGACGAAAATACAATGAAACATCACCTACCGCAAGCAATTCGTGTAACTGTCTCATTGTGATACTTACGACGGCCAGATTGAATATACCGGATACGGGACCGAGAGCGTTGGCTGTGTCTATAACATTTTTTACGCCTTCTTCTTTAGTAATATCGTCGGTTGATATTACTACATTGGCGCCGTAGGATCTCCATATTCTAACTCTCATCGCCTGGTAACCGGTACTAATACCCTTTCTAGAAGTTAAAACCAAATTACGAGCTCCTCGTAAGACCAGCCAATCTGCTAATTCTAAACCGAAACCACCCAATCCACCTGGACGATTGAAAAGACAAGATTTTAGAAAATTCACCTTCCATCAAAGAAATAAATTTACCAGCGAAGATCGTTCGCGTTACTAACCGCATAAAATAAACGACCGACTGTTTGAGCACAGATATCGAGGAACAGCGTCGAATAATAACGTTTCCGGTTTAGCGTTCAAGTCTGGTTCTTCATCGCGTATTTTTAATAAAACTTTACCGATGTGTTTACCGGCTGCCATGTACCTAAATGTTGAAAAAGAAAAATTAACCAACAGCACCGTCGTAGGCGTATAGAAATATTATATGTATCCCAATCTTACCTGAAAGCTGCCTCTACCTCATCGGCGCCGAATACCGTTCTGACTAAAGGTTTAACGGCACCGTCTTCGATACCTCGTTGTAAACAATCGCGAAGCTCGAGTTTCCATTTGGTTTTAGCGTAGAATAAATTATCCAACATGACGCCGTGGAAACTGATCTCTTTCAAGAAATGTTCCATTCCTATTAGAAATACATTATAAAAAACGTTAAACCGATGTGAAAATTAAAAAAAAATCCGTTTCGAGTATTTCGAATACAAAGCATTGTAAGTTACCCAAGGTATTATTTTTAGCTAAATCAAATTTGCCAATTTCCATGAATCGGCCTCCTTTTCCTAAACACCGTACCGAAGCTTGTAATTTTTCTTCAGCCAACGAATTCAAAACCATATCCACTCCTTTGCCATTCGTTTCTCTCATTACCATTTGTTCAAACGAAGTATCTCTCGAATTACCAATATGGCTTTCGGGTATCTGAAATCAGCAACGTACGTCGTTTTGATTTCAAACGAATTGTGTTACAGATGTAGGCGCATCCATGTGATAGACTGGTAGGTAGCTAGGTACCACTAGACCTACCTGAGGGAAAGTTTTCCTGATGAATTCCCTTTTCTCGGGAGTACCGACGGTGGTGAAAATTTCGCATTCGTAAAATGAACATATATTAATGGCAGCTTGCCCAACGCCACCGCTTCCAGCGTGAATCAAAATAGATTGGCCTTTTTTCATATGGCCGCAGATTAACAACGCGTACAATACCTATAACGAGTGAATTTCGCATTATTTTCTCAATATTTTATGAAATTTTTCACTGTAATGGCGCTACTACTTATAACTTTTTAACGTAAGTAGGTGTATGAAAATATAACACGTACTGTTCCGTATACGACTGGAACCGTAGCAGCTTCTTCCAAAGTCCAGTGGTCTGGTACTCTCCACTGTAAACGTTCATCACTCTCGATTACCGTCGCCATAGTTTTGGAGACGACCATACCCATGTAACGTTGTCCATCTACCCCTTTACCAGAATATTCGAAACCTTGAACACATTCCTACGGTTGAAGAGAATATTGCAATTATTCATCGGTCCGAAGTGTACTGATTTAGAAGAACATTGTTTAGAAACACAAACGTTGGAAAACCTACTTGATCGAGACGACTCTTGACTATGACCTCGGTGGCTAATTTACCGGTAGCTAACATGATATCGCGGAAATTCAAAGGAGCGTAGTAAACGTGAACCATCGTAGAATTCTTTTTAGGCTTGTAACTGCGATAAGATTTAATGTAAATCGTACGTAGGTATTTGTTTTTCATTTAACATCGATTATAAAACGAAACGTATTTCACTTACGTGTAAGGATTTAGGGGTCCTTCGATCCACCTTAACGTAGTCAAATCACCGCGTACCAAAGTATTTACATACGCGTGAGGTACTTTAACGTTATCGACGTTTTCTAACAAAAGATGACGATAAGTTCCCCACGTGCCATTTTTGTATACATTTAAACTTAAATCTTTGGCGAATTGCGATTTGTACAGAGGATGTTGAAGCGAGAAATTAGGCGCAGTTTCATCCATGATGAAGAAACATCTGTAAGAAAACCCAATAAACGCGTCGAATAGCTATCAATGTGCAAAATGCACACGTCTCTATGTACGTATTTTGAAGTTTAACGTACCGCACATTATCTCCGTAAGGCTCTTTACGTATACAATTGAAAAATCCGAGTATACCGTTTAATTTTTCTTTTTCAGCGTAAATGACTAGTTTTTGATTTTTACTCGAGTTCAAAGAGGTTAACGACTTTTGTATTTCGGGTACCCAAGAGAATGTGTTACCGGTAATTTTAATCACTACTGGGTCCAAGTTCACTTCAACAGTCTACGCAAGTAAAACCAGACCAGACCGTACATTGTTTTAAAAAGGTAGGTAATCAAATTGCCGGATCAATAGATAGGCAAGGTTAGATAGGTTGTCAATGATTTACCTTACGAACGAGTAGAATTCTTTCATTGTTGAAAGTATAATCCATACATACGTCCAATCCTAATGTACTGAAAGGTAATTTTTCTTCAGTATTTTCACGAGTTAAAATGAATCCGCCGTCTTTTAACGATGCTAGCGCGCTTTGAAGTACCTAGAATTATTATTTTCAAAATAGAATCAGCTACTCGATTACGATCTTACGTCATCTATATTAATTTTTAGCTAGTATAAAATATTAGTAATAATTACGTCTTTTCTGTTCAATATACTGGACGCAATAACCATTAGGCAACTTTGATCAGCCGGTAACTTTTTATCTTCAACTGTTAATCCAGTTAATTCTTCCTCGGTTACCAGAGCATGCTCGCTATTGGCCAACACCACTATATCGGCCTGCAATGTACGAATTGATGGTTTAATTCACGCCTACGTAATAGTGACGTCGAAACGTTAAACTTTAAATTGAATATACGTTTAAGTACCTGAATTAGTGGAAGATCGCCTAAAACATGGACCAAAATTTTTGATACCAAAGGCCCTTCGGTTAGAGCAAAACTATCGATCAATTCGACCGTTTTTACTTTTATCATAGGTAGGTTTTCTAGGGCCAAATGAGTACATATACGTATAATGTCTTTGAAATCGGACGGCTGCAAAGACAGATTACTCGAATAAAAACAAATCTTCTACACGTACAAGTACACCGAGTACCATTTAACACACCTGAACATTGAGGTGAGGAACAAACTGGAATTTTTCTAGTACTGGTTCTCCTAATGGTTTCTTTCGGGTGATAGGACTAGCTCTGAGATTCCTAACTTCGATACCTCCGCAAGAAATTAAATCGATTTCTTTGTAAACGTAAACTGGGAATTCGGGTTTTTCTTCGTCCAACGTATGCAGTATGCTGAAATGTTTTTTCGTATTTATCACCATTTTTTGAATCGACGTAGGTACAAATAAGCCTCTGGTATCTTCTTGTAAGATCTGCATTTGTAGCATGTTATCCATGAAGGCGACGAAATTATTGACCCACGAGATACGACCGATATTTCCTAACAAGAGGCGAAACAAAAAATTGCACCGTGAGCTCTTACTCCAAACGTTCACCACGAAATTGGCGGAAACAATTTATTAAAATGTTTTCTCTCAAACGGGTGTACCTTTGTTATTGGCTTGGGTAACTCCTCTAAATAATCCTTTGTAATTATATCCTCGAAGTCTTAATTCTTTGTAAATGTCTTTACTAGATAATGGCAACGATTCCGAACTATCGGTTGTATCCTCCAAAGGAGGCATGTTTACACATTCTTTATTGATATCCTCGGGTATGTAAAGACGACCAGTGACGATAGCTGCGCCTCCTTCGACTACTTCGAAATTACCGCTACCTTTTTGCACCATGACTGTGAAGTCGATATTGCCTAAAAAATTAAAAATACGAAAATTATCATTACTACCTGTACCGTACCACCTATAGATTTACACATCTGATAAACTGACCTTCTTTAGGAATATTTGTAGCTCTGTTGAATCGTACGTTTTCAAATACAACCGGAACTTCAGAATATAACTCTCCTCTCATTAAACTGATCGTTTCCCAAGCGAGCATCTGCGTTTAAAAAATTCACAAATCGGTTAAATTGAGAAAAATTTTGTTGCCCGAACGAAAATCAAGAACAAAGTAATTTACCAAATATCCAGTAGCGGGATATAGATTTCTTCCATCGACAACGTGACCAGATAAATATTCGAGTTCGTCGTCTTTCAATGAAATTACCACCGATCGTTCTCCGGATTTAATTTTTTCTTGCATTTGATACGAAGTAACATACCAGTCTTCACTGTGCTCCCATCTGACTAGAGGAGCTAACATAGGGGTACCGCGGCTGACCGGAAATTCGACAACGGGATATAATTTCGACAAATTAAAATTACCTCCTGCTTCGTATATCCTGTGGTAAATATGCGAGCGGATTAATTGAAATTTTCGCGTTTTATGCGACTCGCGATTACCAATAATTGACGCTTACTTTCCCAACGCTGTAAATAAGAATTCGGAATTGTCGAAATGATTCCTCAAAGTTAACGGTATATTAATAACGTCTTTCTTCAAAGAACGTTTCAAGATAGCCTGTAGAAGGCCGTGAGGAGCGATTTCAATGGCTATCGCGTTAGCTGGAATGTGATGCGAGGCTTCTTCAAAGTATACCGAACTGAGCAAATTATTCGTGTGGTACTCGGCCGACGAGTACAGAGATTTTTCTTTATTCCAATCCGATTCTAAATTTGAGGAACTTATCCATTTTTTGGAACGTAACTTTGGTTCGGGAATGATCTGGAAAAATTAACGGTAACGTACAAATGATGAACAGAAAGGAACGGAAAGACGGACGCGAATCTTGATAGGGTAAGTGAATACGTTGGTAGATACCTTTTTCAAATACGACAGTAATTTTGGTGCAGCATCGGAGATGTATCTGCTGTGATATGCAATATTCGAGACCTTTACTTCACGTGCGAAAATACTCTTCTCTTGAAGCGATGCTACGAAGTTTTTAACAGATTCGGAAGGACCAGAAACCGTACAGCTGTCCGGTCCATTGTGGCAAGCGATATCGATATCCGAAGGTACTAAATGTCTCGCTGTATCGTATCCCAAACCTATTCAGAAAATATGACTTTTACGAATGACGAAAATTACCTACCTACCAAAATAAAAAGCGATATTTAGTCGACACGTGTAATAAGTAGGCGTACCAATTGAAGCCATTGATCCGTGAATAAATTCGGTTTCTAACGAAGCTAATCCTCGGTAATAAGCTGCGAGGATCATTTGTTCAGCGGTAAAGCATCCATCTGCATAGGCACAACCTAGTTCTCCGACAGAGTGACCAATAATACCGTCTGGGGTTAATCCGATCGCGTTAAGAAGATCGACTAATGCGATCTGCGGCAAAAAATAATTTCAACGATGAATAAAAACATGCTCAAATAAATCGCATAATATATAGATCGATCTGTTGGAAGAAATTATGAAAAAATTGTACCTGAATAGCAGCTATACCGACAAATGAATTTAGAATATTGTCGAAAGTTTTCGGATCGTTATTGGTGACAATTCTAATTAAATCGACTCCTTTCGGTTTCAGTGTTTGGTGGCTTTTATGAACGGATTCGGCGAAAATTGGTATTTTCATGAGATCTTTACCCATTCCAGGCCATTGAGAGCCCATTCCAGCGAAAACAAACCAAATTGGTCTTCTTTCTCCGGGGAAATACTGATGTAGACACAAAAGCGAGTAAAATTCGATGCAGAAGAAAAGTTGATCGTATAATATTGAATCAATGCTACATACTTCGATGTGTCTGATTGGTTCTTGTAGGCCTTCTTTCTTCAATAATGTGTATCCACGATAAATATGTCCGGGTATATCTTCGCAGTGAACTTCATGAAGGAGCCTTACAAATTCCGCATCTAATGATCTGTTCTCCAACTATTAAAAAATTAACTAAAATTAAAAAATGCGGTAGTAAAACACTGAAGAAAATACGAAGGTGTTATTCTATGTGCAAAATACTATTTTTCCTCGGATCTTTTCCATGTAAAATGAAATAAAATTACAATTTTATAACTACCAATAAGCTGTATCTTGCATTTAGAATTAACTCAATTCAAAACCTCAAGAAACACGTGAACATGTATGAAGTACAAATGAAGGTAATGTGATGTGGTTTTTGGATTGGTTTATCTCCACCCTTTGATTAGATTCTTTACTCGTAATCAAACAGATGATTTCAAACTTGAAAGATTGAACGATTTTTCACAATTCCTACTTTGAAATTTTTAGAACAATTCTACCTCGCATAAAATGCAGAATATGAAAATCTTAGATAAATCATGTGGGTATCTCGATTATCTATAATTATTTTTGTTTAATGCACCGCAGTATTACAATCAAACGTACATAGATAAACAAATACGCGTACTGCAATATGCTTACATCAGATAAAATTACGTCGACGGCTTCTTCGGTACGACCAGAAGTGCATACCAAACGAGGTAAATCATCCAAAGGCATACCATTATCAACTTTGTTTTTCGGATTCGAGCTTAATAATACGTGACAGTTGGCGCCTCCGAAACCAAAACTATTCACTCCAGCTAATCCTCCTTCCCACGGAGTTGGATCGGTTACAACCTGAAAACAGGCGTATTCGAAGATCAGAATTTTTTTTTTACTTCGAATAAGTACAGCAACGTGCGGTAATAAATACGTCGATATTTACAGTAATTTTTCCATTGTGGAAAGCTTCGATATCGGAACGAAGTGTTTTCAAGTTGATATTTGGTGGAATAACACCAAGTTCGAAAGCGAGTACGACTTTGGTAACCGAGCATAAACCGGAACCTGGTTCCGAATGGCCAATATTAGATTTAACCGAGCCAATTTTAAGAGGTGTAGTACGCCCTGGACAGAATACTGATTCTAATGCGTTAACTTCTTCAGGATCACCGACCTGAAGCGAACACAGACCAGAAATTACATTAATTTAGAACACACAATCGGTAATGATAAACCGAGAAAATGGATATTGATTTAGTAGGTAACCTACCTTTGTGCCGGTTCCATGAGCTTCTATGAAATTCAATGTATTCGGCTTAACTTCACATTCTTCGTAAAATTCTTCTAAAAGTCGTTTTTGCATCAGACCGGAAGGATACGTGATACCTTGTTCTTTATATCCGTCGCAGTTTGTTTTGGCATGCACAACTCTGGCGTATACTCTGCGAGAGTCTTTAATTTTTTGTAAAAATACTACGGCCACGGTTTCAGAACGACAATAACCGTTGGCTGATAAGAAAAAAGTCGAATGTTACCAAAAATTCTAATACTTATACGTTGTTACGGTATCGTAGAAACTATTCCCATTATTACTACGTACCAGCTTCGTCGAAAGATTTACATTTTCCGTCGGCGCTAAGTACACCCAAACGGGCGAATTGAAGAGATACATAAGGATGTAAACATAAATTACATCCTCCGACGATAGCTGCGTCGCAGACCCCGTCTCTAATAGCTTTGTACGCGTGTTCCAAAGCGTATAAACTCGAAGAACACGCTGAATCTACGGTATAACTAGGCCCTGTATCCAGTAAAACGTAAATAAGTATGTTGAAAGTGACTCTTTTTTTTTTTTTTTTTTTTTTTAATTTTTTTTTTTTTTGCAGTAAACACCGTTTGGAATTGAGGGAGAGGTTGGTTGAACTGCTTTTTTTTTTTTTTTTTTTTTTTAATATTTCGTTTTTGTCGCGCGATATATTTGCGGTTACTAACCGTTAATACCCAACCAATACGAAATTCGGTTGGCCAGCATGGCTCGAGAACAACCGGTGATACCAAATCCGTCGATTTGTATTTTTTCATAAAACCAAGTTTTTTCAGACTCACTGAAACATGCTCCAACAAAAACTCCCGTTTTTGAACCTTTCAGATGTTTCGGATTATAGCCTATCGACACAAATACATGAGAAAAAAATCAGTTTCTAATCAAGCCTTCTTTTCTCCTTCTGGGTTCATTCACTTTTGAATATGTCCTCTTACGTACCGGCGTCTACAACAGCTTCGTAAGCTTTTTCTAGTAATATTCTGGACATGGGATCCATAGTTTGAGCTTGCTTATAATGAACGCCGAAAAAAGCAGCGTCGAATTTATTTACCTCGTTCAATTTACCAGTTCTTTGGGGAATTTCAGGATGTTCTGAAAGATAACAGATTGTTTTAGATGTCATCATCGCATAGGTGATAGAAAACAAGTTGGTATTGTCAAATAAAGTTGAAATAATACTACATAGTACGATATATGTAATTCGAGACCCACCTAATTTCCATCTTCTGTCGTCGTCTGAAATCAGATCTTTCTTCGAAAGTAGATTTTCGCCAAAATGTTTCACGTTGTCGGAATCGGGAAAAACGCCCGATATACCCGAAATAACTACTTCGTCTCCAGGTTTGCATCGAGCTAATTTTCTTCCAGCTTTTAGGGCGATTTCACGATTACGAGCTAATCGGGCTGCAACCACGGGGTCTTTCGTAGTAGCCATGACTAAAACAAAAGAAATATTTAAAAATTTCAATCTATAATGTGTTCATTCAACGGGAAACTTTTCAACGCTAGGTAGGTATATCACGTATCTAATAATAATGATAACCTTGTGTTAATTTTCAACAAATATCCAACATTCAAAACAAAATATTGTTTATAATAATTTATTAATCGTTGTCCAGCAATTGGAAAATTTGAATAAGTACGACATGTACCTCGATGTTAATTACGTACAGTATATGCTAATGAAGGATTATATTTGATGAAGTCATTAATTATTCATAATATCGAACGGACGAATCATCGTCGCATGGATAATTTATTTTTTGGTAGTATCGTTGTTCTCGAAGAGTTTATTGATACTGAAAATTCGATTGATAAAATTAGGCATTAAATCTACATATTTACGAATTCTATGAAAATTTGAAAAAAATTACGAAGAATTTCAACTTGAGAAATTTGGTTTTCACATCATCAAGAATTCACAAGAAATATAGGTACTTAAAAGAGATTATTTACCAATTTCAAATCTCAACTAACGATGAAATGAAGAGGATATTTAAGTACTTTCGTCATCTTAGTGTGAGAGAGTTGTTTGAATATAATGAATCGAAAAATTACGCAGGACCTTTGCATTTCCAAGGACAACATTGGTACATAATTTGTACCGCGTAAAACGAGATTTACCAAATTTACGATGTGTTATTACTTGTTCTACAAACCACGTTATGTAAAGTGAGTAATAAAATGGCGAATATTCGTACAAAGCTAGAAGCATAATTTTAGTCCTTCATATACGCTTGAACTTTCGTTATGCAAACACTCAGACAATTTTAACGTTAAATTAATTTAGCTGTGATACCACGATCATGATTACCGAAATGCATTCTATGTACTACACGTCTTACATAAGTATACATCCTCTCACATGATTATAATGAAGAAGGATATTACCTACAAATGGTTAAATAAATAATTGTATTACGAAATGTCATATACCTCGGCAAGTAAGAATGATTTGTTTGAATCACAGATCGTATTCATAAAAGTTATCACAACTACTCATAAAAATAACACCTGGGAAAATGCAAGCGTACGAATTCGGTTTAGAATATTTATTCATCATTGCAATAATCGTGCATATGAATATGTACCTGTTGTAATACCTGTTGGCGAATATTTTGGACAATATATGTTACATACAAAACAGTTCATGAGTATTTTTCACTAGTATTTCAGTAAAAATAAATCACGTTGAATTCATTTTGCTCATTATATTAAAAATAGAACCTACTAGATTAAATAAAAAAATGTACTTCTCCGCAATTTACACATCTTGAATATCTACAGAGAATTAACATTCATTGTTTTTTTGTGATTTCCCAACTCAAAAATAAACAATTGTGCGTAGTATAAGTATAAAACAAAATTATCAAATAAATATTAAAAACAATACACATACCTGAATAGAAACAAAAAAGTCAAAATCGGTAAAAAAAAAAAGGAAGGCTGGATAATCCGCCTTCGAATAAGTACTGTACGGTGTATTTGTCGAATTAGGTGGTTGGATCACACATCACTACAAAATTAAAATGTTGAACTCTGTGATGGTGATCGAATTATGAGGTATTTCCATCGCTCCCCTCTGCTTCGATTTTGATGATGATAAATAGATGAATTGCATTAGCATAAACAACCAAATTCGACTCGATCACTTTCTTAATGAATGCTTTTTCAAATGTAAATTAATTGAATGCGTTTCATATTGCGGAAAAGTATTGTTTTGCTTTGAGTTAATAACGATAAGAAGGAATATAGGAAATGAATCCGAACGTCGGCAAATGTACCAATTGAAAAGAACAATGGAGCCGATTAATATTTAAAATGAACTGGGCACAATTCGGAAATAGAGATGTCTCCATGTTGGAATGTTTCTATAGTTTTCCAACACATAACTCACCCGTTCGTAGATTTTTAGGTAACTTTTCAAAACCGGTATCGTATTCCTATTCCAACAAATTAACTTCGTGTTAGTCTCGACTTTCAAACTTTCAATCTAAAAGAGCTTCCATTAATTGATGTTCGGCATAAATAATTGCAAATAAAAAACAACAACTACTGTTCAAAGATCTTTTACTGTACCTAGTTTCGAATTTCTCATATTTCCAACTTATATCGATGATAAATCAATGCATTTTGATCAATTTATGCTTATTGAACATCAATTTAAAGTGTGATAGTAAAAATTTCTAAATTTTTTCCATAGGTGATACGTTAATTCTCTACATTTTAGAGGAAATTTAGCGGTAATTAATTCTCATTTTTATGGATTATTATCGGGCCGTTCATTTGATTACTGCCCTAGAGCCTATATCTCCAACAACTCGGACTAATAAATTTAAAAACAATAAAGAAACTCTGAAGATCGTAATAGCGGACAGGGTTCGCTAAAGAAGGGCCCATCGCTTTGGATACTTGAGAACGATCATATACATTACATAGTGCTAATCACTTAATACTTTAAACTGAATTGCAGAAAATGAAAGCAATTTTTCAAATAATCGAGGTTTTGCTGATTTCTTCATCAGACTGATATCTAGGTATACTTCAAAAGAATACGCCATTTTTACCTTTACGCTCTGTATTGCTTCAACAAAAGAACCATTTAAGAACTAGGTAAACTAGATTTAATAAAAGTCAAATAAAAGTATTGTTACCTAATTTGAGTTAATTAAACGTAATTAATTACTCACAAAAATGCGGGTTATTTCGCTATAAAAATATACAGCATTTCCAAAAGATAATATTAATCAGTGTTACCTTTTGAAATATCAAATTTAGAAATTAAACAAGTAAAAAAGTGAAGTGATTTTTCTTGCATTTTTTTTTGCTAAATTTTTAAAAAAAGAGAAAGTTAGTAATAAATGTTTTGAATTATTTTTTCATGATTTTCCACCTATAACTTATTAACTTTTTACCATGCGGCATCCGTCGATAATCCATGTAACACAACAGAATGAATACTATGGGAAGGAGAGTTAAGGGTTTAAACCCCTTTCTAGAGCTATTTTTTTTAGTTATGGAAAAAGTAGAAAATTATAAGCATTCAAAGATCAGAGATACAATAAAGTGCACCTTGTTTTTCTCTTCACTTTTCGTATTTCGCGTAGAATTATCGCTCACGTTTCGCTGGAGCTTTACTTTTTTTCTATTTGAGAAAAAATGTCCGGTGAATTTCAAAAATTATTATACCAACATACATACTTGATACTACGTAACATGCCATAATGTGGTTCATTTGTTACATAATACCTATGTGCTATACGTACTCTACGTAGATGAAGTACTTACACGTTTGAATTGTTTTGCTAATAAATATCTAACTGAATTCTGAATTCAATTATCTAATCGTTAATTGTCAACGTTTATTGATTTGAAAATATGTCTCAATGCTCATAGGTACGAATTCGATTTAACAGGTGCTGTAAATTGTCCTGTTATTTTACTAGAACAAAAGTACGTATGCAAATGAAATAAACGAACGATACTAGGAAGTTAAAGGTCAAATGTAAATAGTAAAAAGATCATAATACGCAAGGTCACGCTGATGTATCTTCATCGTGTAATGTGAACGATTTAAGTAGCAATGAATCTTTTAATTTTACAGTTTAGTATTTCAAAATAAATTGAAAAAAATTTTATGTAATTTCTCAACTGTAAAATAAATCAAGTGTATCAAAAAAATCTTTTTAAAATTCTGATCACGTTGTTATTTTTCTTTTATTACATACTACTTTACTAATATTCAAACACTTCATTTCTCACGAAGTGATCATCCAAATTACCTTTTTAAATAATCAGGATAAGGAGGATATTATTTCAATCCACTGATTGAAATAACGAAGAAATTAACAAAAAATACGTATTTTTCATGTTTTTTTTTTTTTTTTTTGAGGACAATCATTATTCATGAGAAAATACTTCCTTAAAAATTATAAAAATTCAAGCAAGTCAAAAGTTAAAAATTGCATTTAGAATATAGAAAAATATAAATACATGTTATTATGGAGTCTAAAAATATGGTAACAATACTACATATATATGCATGAGCAAAATTAGATAAGTTACAAAATAATCACATTAAAAAAACTTCTTCAAAACAAGCCAATGCGAATTTATAGAATATTCTTCTTTATAAACAAGCTAACCAAATCTTGACATAAAAAGATGCTCACAGCTGAATAAAAAACAGTCTATTGATTCGGATTTTTGGTTCAAATAAATAATGGAAACTTATAAAATAAAATAGGAACACGTGTTCAGTCATTTTAACGACTTGAGTTACCGTTATGTTTCGAATATAAAATTTTTTGTAAAAAAAAAAGTGAGTACCCACATAAAAAAGGCAAAACAAGAACCGGATATGAATAAAAAGTAAAAAAAGCTCGAGAATCACATAAAATATGCGTAATTATAAGCTCATCAACGCTTTTCGTGATTTTCATGCTCCAAATGCTTGAAAATAGCAACAACGTAAGCCATAACCTGATTCCAATCAGGTCTTTCTTCTTGAATCATATCATTTATATTCTGTGAAGAAAGAATAAACATGATATCTTAATTTTTAAAAAGAGCATCTATCAATTTATGTTGGTAAACATACTAAAGAAGTTTTGATTCCCACAGATTCCGCAGCATCAAAGGCGATGGAAAAATTCCGTTTCTTATCAGCTGGATTCAACGTTTCGTAAGGAACCTTGTCCGGTAAATAGGAATGTAGAAGAGCGCAAAGTGCCATTCCATCGTTCCATGAACTACTGAAATTCGTGATGTCAATATTTGGATAACCTATGGTTTTGTTCTGACACCATTTCAATAAGGCATTTCTTTTTGAACCACCATTTTTAACTAACGCTTGCAAAGGATCCTTACGTTCACCTTAAAAAATACATAACATGAAATGCAAAAAATCAAATAGTTGTACTTTATCAATTAATGTAGAATTCTTGTCAAATCCAATTCCTTACTTAAGTCACCGGTACTGGCTTTTCTTCCAAATTCAATGGCTTTAGAAGATAGAACAGAAGCAGTAGAAGAAAAATGATCATCTTTTTTTGTTGCTAAATGCAAGTCATGATTATCTGTAAATTATAATGAAGTGGTTCTGAAAAAGGCAATAAATGTAACCGATTAAAAGAAATGATTCTTACCGTAACAAGTCAACGAAATCATATCGTGTTCAGATGTAGGAGAAACCGATGCAGGTATTTGATTAGGTACTCCATTCAAACTAGACACCGAATTACTTCTGCTACAAGTGCCTGATTACATAATAAATAAAAGTTTTTGATTCTATAAAGAAAATTTTAATATCTAAAGCATACATACCTGTTTTAGCTTGTTTCGTTGCGCTTTCTATACTTTCTATCAGTGATTTCACTGATAATCTACTGTCTTGACGAAGAATTTTGTTAGCATTATTACGTCTACTCATTTCATGAGACATTACTGTCGAAATGATTGACGATGTTTCATTATTCGATAGTGTTCGATGCAATAATGGAGCACGAGTACTATCAGCTTCTAGAAAATTTTTCAAAAAATTGGTTCATAACAGAAGTTCAGAAACTTTAATTCAAAACGAATGAAATACATACTCGATATAGTTTGAATTTTGATTTCGAGAGCTCTAATTTTATCACGTAACTGTTTATTTTCGAGAACCAGTCTTTGTAATTCACACTGTGCTTCAGTTTTCAAATCATTAGCTACTCTGACTGTCATCAACAAATCATCTTGAAACTGTTTCCACTCTGCATTCTAAAAAAAAAAAAAAAAGTAAATAAATCAACATACCAAAAACAAAACTGACGAAAGAACTACTTAATTCAATTCACTCATTTAGATTCAATGAACCATTAGAGAACTCACTTATTGTTCTCGTTGTTTTTTTTCTTCTTCTAAGGTTTGTTTCAACTCTGAATTTTGTCTATCAGACTCCGCTAAATGTTGTTGCGTTTGTAATAACACATTTTTCAATTGCTGTTTATCATCTAGATGACACTGACATTGAACTTCGAGTTCCAAATAATTTTCTCGAACTTTATGCAATTCACTACTCAATCTAACAACGTCTTCTTTGCTTTTTTCACACTTATATTCCATATCATTTAATGCCGATTTGGCGTTGTTTCTAGAAACCTAAAAACATCGAAATAAATTTCAAAAATTTAGTCCTGAAATTGGAATTATAAGTGAATAGAAAAGAAAAACTGTTCGTACTCTGCACTCTTCCTGAACGTGAAGTAACTGTTCTTTTAATTTGGTCACTTCGCACATACTTTTTGATAATTGTTCTTGTAATGAGGCTGATTGAATTTCTAAATGATCCTTTTCTTTTCGAAGCACGTCAATCATATCATCCAGTTTACCCTTATCACCTTGTTTTTCACGTGCTTCTTCCAATTCTTCTATCTAAAGCATTTGAATAACTCATATATAAGTACCAACTATCACACTTTAAATTTTTACAAACTTGAAAGATGATTACTTTTGATCTAGCATTTTCTAACAAAGTGGCCAATCTTTTGATCTCTATACTCTTACAAGAACTATCTTCCTTCGAAAGCGTTAATTCATGTTCGAGTTGTTTTCTTTCGGCGTTTGTTGCATCAACTGTAGATTCCAGTAGATGAACACGTTCTCTGAGAGAATTTGATTCTTGTTTATGATTTTCAAGACCCCGATTCAATTCTTCAACATCATTCATTAATTCTTTTTGTTTAACCATAAGAAATTCTCGTTCTTGTTGCGCATCCTACAGGGTAAATAGTTTGAATTAGAAAAAAGGTTACACGTTTACCGATTGAAACTAGACTTTCAGAAAATTACTTTTAACAGAACAACGAGTTTTTGTTCACGTTCGTAAAATGATGTTTCAGTTTTGTTAGGATCCAATAACAGTTCCTCTAGCGTATCAACTTTACTCCTTGCATCTTCTAATTTTTCTGTTTGACGGCATAACGATTCCAAAAGTACTCCTTTTTCTTCTCCTAATCTCTCGTTATCATTTTGGAGTTCAGACAACTGTACTTGTAAATCAGCTAGCTCTTGTAAGGTTGCTTGTAGCTCTTCACTAGTGCTATAATGTGTTTCTTCCATTTGCATAATTCTGTCTTGCAAACAAGCAACTGATACTTCGCTGAGGCTACTACTAGAATGTTTATCCCATCCGGGTGTATTAAGCATTTCCTGCAGAAATTCAAGATTTTACAACAATGAAGTAAGTATTTCGATATTTCATAATTTTAAAAATTTACGGTGCTTCCAGAAGGAGGAGCGATCGAAGCGGGTGCAGAGTTTGGTAATTTTTTGCACCGTCCGAATTCTGGTTTTTCGACATCATTCGAAGGTGGTAAATTACCAACATTACTAATTCTCAATAGAATACTATTTTGAATTTCTTCTCTTTGAATCTGTTAAAAATAGTAAAAGCAGAGTTGATTATTTATTATACTACGTTTACATTAACAAATTTAAAAGTACCTTTAATGCTTCAATTTCCTCATTCAAGGATTCCAATTCTCCGTGACTTCTGATTAGCTCTTGTAAAGCGTTTTCTACGTTGTTTTTTTCTTTCAGCATAGCTTCGAGTTGTAATTTTATACTCGCCAACTCTTCATCTTTTTCTACTTGCTCCACATTTGTCACAACATCAATACCGCGTTCGGAATATTTATCGAGAGCGTTTTCATCGGTTTCAGGTTTATTTACATTTCCACAATCATCATTTCTTGTAACAACGTGCTTTTCAAAGTCTTTTTCCGCAGAATTATTCAAATTTTGAGTAGCAGACCCAGTATTATTGGATTTCGCATTATCACTGGCATTTTTATTTTTATAAGTATTACCTGAATTCGAAGAACTATGTCCCTTACGAAACAATGTTTTAAACTTTATCATTTTACATTGATTTTTAGAAATCAAAACACAATCCTCACTTTTTTCATAAGAAATTCACGCATACACATTGCATGAGATACGAATCAAAATAATTTTCCAGATATTGAATTAGTCATTCTGAATTTCGTAATAATTTACATTCATCATTTTTTTTTCATTGCAAATAATTGCAATCATCGTCATCGCTAATCAATTCATTGTTCCTCTGTTTGTCTTTTCCTTCTGCTACCATCTTCAGTATTGTGTAGGCGCAGTGGTGCAAGTGGTCGTAGACGCGAGGGACGTGATCGTGTATCGTTGAAAGCTTTACTTTTTATCCGTCAGCTTCGCCAACGAACATTTTCTAATTTCAATTGGACAGGTACGTCAACATTATTGTGCTGTCCACGTATGATTATAACCGTGTTTAATTAATGGCGGACGGCGCAATTTTTCCTTGTGAAAATTGATTTCGTTTGAATTTTATTTTAAATTTGTACAATATTCGCGTTTTATGTAATAGTTTGTTTTAGTTTTTTAAGTTGGAACAATGTCTGGAATAGGTGTTAATTTACGCGTTACAGGTCATTGTAGCCAAGGTGGACGTAAATATATGGAAGACACTTTCTCCGTCGCTTATCAACAAACTGAAGATTTGAAAGATCTTGAATACGCTTATTTCGGTATATTTGATGGTCATGGTGGACCAGAAGCTGCTCTGTATGCGAAAGATCATCTTATTGATGCGATTGTATCGCAAAGTAGTTTTTGGTCGTCAAACGATGATGATGTTTTACGGGCTATTCGTGACGGTTACATTCAAACTCATTATACTATGTGGAAACATCACGGTTAGTTCTCAATTTTCTTTTCAGATGTATTTCAATTTGTATATACTCAAAAATTTTAAATATATCGTATTCATTTGGTAATGTCAATAATATTACATAACATTTATGGATCCTAATGTTTCATCATTTGTGTTTTGATTTTTTAGAAAGTTGGGCACGCACTGCTTCTGGGCTACCAAGTACGTCAGGTACAACTGCTACTGTCGCATTTATTAAAAGAGGAAAGATTTATGTGGGGCATGTTGGAGATTCTTGTATAGTTCTTGGATATCAAGAAAAAGGTACAAATTGATGAAATTATTATTTTATCGTTTTCTGAAATGTTAATGTTATCAATGTCGCAGGTGAAAAAGCCTGGAAGGCTAAGCCCCTTACTGTTGACCACAAACCGGAAACACGGCTGGAAATAGATAGAATCATGGAGTGCGGTGGTAAAGTTGTTACAAAATCGGGTGTCCCTCGAGTAGTTTGGAATAGACCTAGATTAGGTCATAAAGGTCCAGTTCGCAGATCTACACACATTGATGAAATACCATTTCTAGCAGTAGCCCGGGCATTAGGTTTGTAATAAATCTACAGCCAACTGAAGTTACTTACTGTTGAAAAGCGCTATTGTTTTATTTTTATCGTATTTGCCAAATATTCAGGTGACTTTTGGAGTTATAATTCGACGTCAAATAAATTTGTCGTATCACCAGAACCTGACGTTAATGTGTACCCCGTTGATGTGGAATCATTCAGGTGTTTGATTTTGGGTACGGATGGTCTGTGGAATATGCTATCTCCAACTGTTGCTGTAGCTATTGTACAAGCCACGGAGGCGCATAATAAGAAACAAGACATTTATCCATCTGATCAATTTGTAATGCAATATGTACGTTATTGTACCGTTTTGATTAGTCTTTTATGCTGGAATCTAATCAGTTTGTTTTGGATTTCAGAATAAAGAATGGCTTAATCCTTCGAAAATGCTGGTTGATAAAGCGGTGAAAAGATGGGCTTTAGCAAAACAAAGAGCAGACAATACGAGTGTTGTTACATTGATGTTAGACCCTCCAGGGCCACCTAAAACGCAGGTAGGTGTTGTACATTTGTCCAGTGGTCTCAAAGTTTACGTCATTTTGAAACTAATTTCTGTTTTACTTTCAATGTGTCATGAATTTAGTTATTAGTAAATCAGAAACATACTTTGATGACGAAAGAAGATGACGTGGAAACTAATGTATTCTCGGATCACCATAACAGTTTTAGGCAAGATTCGTCATTTTGTTCGAGACTACATTCATCTACTCCAAATTTAAATCCGTCTTCTGGAGTTGCTATCTTCACAAGATATCCAGGGATGGATATTGGTCAAGAATCAAGATTCATTCCATCTACCGCGTACCTTAATACTTCGAGTGTTTTAAATACTACAGACCCCCTAAATTCTAATTTAACGTAAGTGTTTCAATTTTTGATCAAATTTACGTGTTGTCTTTATTTTTTGTTTTCATTCTTCAACGTCTGTTTATTATTTATTCCTTTTTTTCTTTTCTGAATTTCATAGAGTTTTAATAGATAGAAGCGACAGTTTCAAGATCGACGTAGGCTCCGACCGTAGTATACTTTCACGTTCAAGAAACGAAGTAAATGATTCTAATCAATTGAATGATACATCAAGTTCAATTCAAGAAAGTTTAGACGTAACAATTGTAAATACCACTCCTCAAACACCAACTTCGCCCAACTCGTGCGATAAAAGGAAACTTATTGACGCGAGTTTGGTTACTGATTCTTATAATTTTCGATTAAAACAGAAATTGAGGTACGTATGTTCTTAGACGTAAAATTGTTGAAAATTAAAATTCAGCAATTATATGAGGTGTACCTGAACAGGTTACCAGAAAAAGATGAAGAGCGGATGAGTGACGTGGAAAATATCGAAAGATTTTCGCAAAAATGGAAAGAAACCCAATCATCTGGTTCGCAGTCCAGTATAAAGAAGAGTAAATCGAAACGTAGAAGATGCAGTTTTGAACAAAACAGAGAAGTTAATTGGAGGTGTTCGAGTGCGCCAGTATCTTCTACATCATCAGGTAAGTTGAGCCGATATGTGCGTTTAAAAATACAGCTTAATTCTACGGCACGTCTCAGAAATGAACATTTCGCAAGGTCTTGGTAGTTGGTGGTTGATTTATACGTTCTGATGTAGATAAACAATTGAACTCAAAGTCGAGCAAACCTCAAGAAACAACAACAAGAATATTGCGTTCTGATACCTTGGCTAACACACCGATCAGAACTCTACGTTCTAGAAATATAGACTTAAGCGCAGTAGTCAAACCAAAGAGCGAAGATGGAAAAACCAACAAGCTTCATTCTAAATCTTGTTTGCTACGTTCAAATAGTCCAAAAACGAAATGCGTTCGTTCATCTTCATACTCATGTCCATCGAACAAAAAATTGACCGCGAAAATATCGTCGTTTGGAGTGTCATCAATTACAACGCGTAGAAGCGCTGCCAAACGAATAATTAAGTGATTTCACGTTGAATTTGTTTGTTAATTGTAACTTGTAAGTGTGTGTTCGTTATTTATATTCATGTTGTGTAATTGTCATTTCAATTTTCTATGTCGGTTAATATTCCCCCAATTTTTGTTGAAATTTTTTAAATTATCATTTCTGTGTATTCCGTCGCAATGTAAGAAAATTACCTATGTCCGCAGCTCTTGTTTAAATAAGTACTCATTCTACTGAAATTATGGAATATGGAAAAAAGATGTTTTTTATTTTGATCGTTCATTTCTTTTCCCCATGATGTTTGAAGTTTTATTTTTTGTGATATTTTATAAGTTTAAAAAATAGTCTTGAAAATTGCTGTGGATATTGGGAAATGCGACGGCAGAATCGGTTTATTACTGTGATCTATTTTTATATCTGTGTTTTATTCATTATGATAAATGAGAAAATAGTTTTTATGGATTAGCTGAAAAAATTTGCCTTCAGTTTTGTCTATTGTATTACATTTACACTACTTACATCCGCATTTGAAGCAAACATCTTTTTTGTATTTTGGAAGCTGAATGTTAATGATTAGGTTTGTTGAGTTTTAGAAACTAATTAATTTAGACCTGAGCTTATTTTTTTTATCAACAGTATTCATTCGTATTAATACTGTTATTTTTATGACCAGATATGTTTGTTGTTTTATTCATATATATATGTATATATTTATTTATTTATTTTCCTATTACACGAATCATTTCTGTACTTTGTTATTTTAAGAAAAACCCTTAGGTGATTTGATTGTTTTGACAATTTTGAGTTTAATTTATTTGATTTTTTATTTAGTATCATCGCTTAACGCTTTAAAACACAAAACAGTGTATTAAATCGTTTATTTTCACGTAGGTACAAGTACGAAATATTGCGATCATTTGTAAATTGTAAATGTGTACAAAATAAGTATTGAATTTGTTTTGTTTTTATTTTATTTTTTTGTCGTATGAATTATATTATGTAGAAATTTTGGTGAAAATATTTCCAAATATTTCAGTTTTATTTTGTTTTATCCTAGATAATGAAAATGAATTAAATTCTTCATAATATTGTCGAATTTTGTCTTTTTAAATAATTTCTTTAATAATTTTCTTTTGAAAATTATATCACACTACCTATATTGAAAAAATATTCTTTGAAAATGGGAGTATTTGATTTATCATGTACATAAGTATTGTTAAATTACGTTGTGTCGATTTCTCGATAGTGTTAGAACAGATTTAATTAAAATGCATTCATAGCTGGTTGATTATCAGAGGAATGGAGTAAGGGAAGAAAAGATACAATCTGCCTTCTGCAATGTCACGCTAATTACTTCCTCTTGAAACTGAATGCCTTAGAAAATGGTAAGCAATAATCATTTGAACTCGCTGTAAAATTTGCATTTTGCTAATTATGTTGTTTAGAGCGCTTTTGTATTCCAGTGAATAAAGTACGAACTATTTTTCATTTACCTTGCGACCCTTGCCCTTACACCACTTATCTGCACCAATCTATTTTTATATTTTTATCACTCATCATAATACGACATTGTATTGATAAGCAACTGAGAACTGATTGAGAAGAAAAATAGGATTTTCATAACTTCAGTCTGGAATGGATGTATAGAAAATGATCTAATACAAACATTTATAGAAGTTGTAGAATGGTAAAGGTAGAATTTGTTTACAGATCAAAATATCAAATGCGGTGAAGTTTTGTAACCGTTTGAAAGATTGCTTTAGAGAAAATTCATCGTCGCACGTTATACAGCATTATATTTGTAAGTATATTTGTTATTTTCCAAACTCACGTATTTTTCTTATTGTAGGAATGAATCTTAACAGTGACCGTGTCTGATTTTTAGGGATTTGAAAGAGTTACCAAGAACATCTAGAAACTTCGACGTTATCTAATAACTAAGTGAAATATTCAACTTGGTAACTAATCATCACCATTGAAGAAGAAAAGAACGCGATGCAAGCTACCGAACAAAACATTTACCTCGATTTTACAAAATCAATTGTCAACAGTTTTGAAGAATTTGTCAATGACGTCGAAAAGCACTGCGATACCATAGCAGATATCGAATTGAAATGTAAACTGATGCGTATCAGTAAGTATTTACGCCTTTGCCAATCGTAACGATAGTTGTTTACATACTCACATCTTGATACTGCTTGTCATTCGTTAGGTAAGAAGTTGCAGACAATTTTCAATAAATGGGAAAATACGCAAGATAAGAAAAGCTCCTGTTCGACTCGCGAGGATTGCATTCAAAATGGAACTGAATCAAAACTGGAAATTCTTAAAAAAAGCGATTCATGGGATGACTTTGAATCAATAATAGCCAGCAGTGTGGGCGATACGGAAGCGATGTCCATGAATAAAAGCGTTACAACTGAGATTTCCAATACCACGTTTAATAATAAATTGGAATTTTCCATTTTAGATGATATAACGAATACATCAACGACCGAGGAAACAGTAATTTCAAAAACCGACAGCGCCATTCAACTGACCAGAAAAGAAGCCGAAATTGTTCGTCGATTCAAAGTTGAGAAAGTAAAAGAAGAATGGATCAGAGGAAGTAATGGATTTTACGTAGAACAAACGAGCCGGGGTAGTTGGAGATGTAATCCTTGTAAATTAGAACCTTTATCGTATAGTAATATTATATCTCACGCTGCCGGCAAGGCACACATCAGAAAACTAGATAATTATAACAGAGAAACTTCTGAAACCAGAAGAAAAAACGAAACTAGTTTGAATACTGATTCGTTAGGTATCTTATCAGATATTAACCTCGAATTGATGAAAAAAAGAAATGGTGATGATATCATTGTTCCTTTAAAAGTATTTTACTGCAACGTGTGTCGTGGTACACTTGATTCTGAAGAAGCGCTCAAGTTACACGTTAATGGAGGAAAACATCGGAAAAATTGCGAATCTTAAAATAAATTTGTTTTATTCTCATATTATAGCGTGTAACTAATTATAATGGTGCTCGTATCGAAAAATTTATGATACCTTCGTAAGATTCGTATGCAAGTTCGTTTATTTTAATTTTTATATTATTTTTTTATTATTTTCTACGATAGTTGATTGACTTATTTTATTAATTTTTTTTTTCAAGGTTTCCAATCTTGTTTTTGTATTATCGCGAAAATTTTTTATAAAATAATGCGGTTTTGTATTTTTAAAAATATACTCATGCGCAGTTATATGAACCTGTGTTATGAATTTTGTATTTATTTTCGTACGATGGCTTTAGCCGTTGTTAAATGATGTTCTGACGTCGTGTCGTTATCACATATATAATGAACGTCGTAAGTATTTCCATTGCAACTATGAATTTTTTTTCTTTATTATCGGCCTGTAGCACAGGTAAAAGTATAACTAAACAAACCAGTTCTTTAACAATTTTTAATAAAATGTTGAATATACATGTTTTTGTGTAAAAAAATGAATGAATAAATAATTTAATCAATAAATAATGAAATACAGACTGTGAAAAGTATTAAAAATAATGTTATTTTTATGTCACATTAAAAATATTAGTTTCTTAGATGTATTGAAGATATACTGTTTACGACCGACGCGAGTTTTTTCTTCAGTAAGAGCCCGATTCTAAGATTACAGGAAATATATCATAACGTTAAAAATGTAGCATAGTAATTTAAATGTATAAATTAAAAACAAACAACAATGAATCCGTCGATAGGTATCTATCAACACTGACGAATAGATTGATTCAAGTAATTACGTTGAATGGGAAACACTTCTTAATAATAAATCATCTTTAACATTAGGTACACTTAAATGCTTAAAAATTGAAATAAAAACTATGTTGCGATAATTTGACTAAGGCGATCGTTATAAACTTAACAGTGAAAAATAAAAAATTCAAAAAACAAAAAGACAACTGATCAAATAAACAAAACTCTAACGTTGAGTATTTCATGTAATTCAGCAGAGATTAAGGAATATGGAATGAAAATCTTTGGTTTTTGTATATATTTCAATTTTAGTAGTGGATTATAGAAGAAACTCGATTGACAGTCTCGCTCATGTTAGCTTTATTTACTTTCGAAATCTTCAAAACGGTGTGGAATTTTTTCTATTTTTGTTTTGTATAGTTAAACGTAAAAAGAAGTGCTTCAGATCAATACCCTTTTTTTTTTCTAAAACTAGTTGGCTCATTGAAAATTAAAGGTAAAAATAATGAGGAAATCATGATTCAACATTCTCTTAACTATGCCTAAATGAAATGAAAGCATAAAAAATCCAATTTAAAAAAAAATTTTAGAAACTGTTAATGAAGTACATATGTAAGAAATATTGAATAACTTTTTCAATTTTTTTTTTTAATACAGATTATACTTTATTATAAAGTGCGATCCTTTCTTTCCAAAAATAAAAGCAAACAAATGGAAGTTTCATACAGGTCCTGAATTCTAGGGTATCGCAGATCAGTTTATTATGAATAAAATTTCGTTTTGAAAAAATACAAAAGTATCGATTATTTTTTCCAAAACCTACCTTCTCTGTTGAATTACATCGAGTAATATTAACCTAGGCGGATAATTATTGCACTTACGCGATAAATTAAAAAAATTCAAACATTTTCATCACCGGGTTTCGTATACTTAATTGCAAATCAACCAGTCAGCACCTCGGTGTAAAAATTAATCAGATTTTTAAAAACAAGGAAAACTTATTCGAAGAGGAATACATAAGGAAAGGGGCAGGGACGAAACAAATTATAAATAACAAACGGAAAATTAATAAAAATTGTAGCACAGTCTATTGATTTCACGTATCTATAACGTGTTAAATTATCTATAAAATTAGAAAACACCTTTTTCCAACAATCTATGCAAGTATTAGGTACACAATAATATGGAAAAAGAAACAGAAAAGAGGTAAAAATGTAAAATAACATTTCGAGATTGCTTTATTATATAAATGGACACTAACACTGCAACTTTCACGTATAAAATTTTCCTGAAACGTCGCGAAATAAATTAATTTTTTCGACAATTTTATACGTGTAAGTTGTGGTGTAATGCCCGTTTATATAATAAAGTATTACGATCAAATAGCGACATTCATCGCTAATTTATCTATCTCGGAAATGTTTGTAGTGTAAATAAGTCAACGTACATACAGATTGATGGAAATTAAAGAAAAGTCCAGCAAGATTTGCAAGGATATTCTAGAAAGAAAAAAAGCGTCAAGGAAATAGCTATGTACTTATTTGGGGGTTCAGTTCAGCTTCTAGTGTTGAATGAAGTTTACTAATATTGTAATATGCGATTGTTTCGTTTACTGCTAACGCAATTTATACTTCTTTCGTTCTTCGATTAATGTGTAAAATAAACGAGATTAGAGATTCGATTGTTATCATATTTCGCATGTATTCAAACCATGTTATATTACGTAATTGTATTTCATTTTTCGTGAATACGAATCCCATCATATCAGATTTTAACTGCATATTACGAGCATTCGAGCATCATACAGGCAAGTACTTGGGTTGAATATTATTCTAGCAGCAAATTAAGAGGTAAAATTACGTCTTTCAAAAATATCTCGATGATGGAAGCGTAAAGCTCGGATCAAATTAAACTACGACAACAGTGAAGAATTAAGCCAACGAAAATGAAAACAAAAAGAAAAACGAGCAAGTAAAAAAAGCAAAATTCTCAGCTATATTTATTTTTATGACTAGGAAAACTCACCACACCAAAAATAATTGCGCAAGTGTGTCTTTAAAATTATAAATAAAACGTGAATTAAATCGTGAACAAAATAAAAACAGCTAAATTAACTAAAAATTATCGTAATTATCGTGGTAAATTAGATAAACTATGTTTTTTTTTCCTTTAATAACTAAAAGCTTTCTCATATTACTACAAAATAATAATGCAACGAAATAAATAAAATGAATAAATAAACGTGCCAGTGAGATGGTATTTTTTTCAACTAAAATTAAAAAAAAAAAGAAATAATAAAACGAAAAACTAAAACTTCTGTACGAAAGAATAGTTACGCTGGGTGGAAAGGAATAAACGAAAATTATGAAATTGAGCTAACTGGATTTTCAATATTTTCGCATATTTTTAAAAAGGTCAGTATAAATATTACAGCGGAAGTAATAGGTATTAAATATATCAGGAAAACACATTCGAGGAACTTACGAATTTCATATTTTAAATTTAAAAAATTCGCGAGAGACTAGCTTATAGGAATACATTTCAAACTATACAGCCTATTTTACACATATACACGCATAAAAAAAAAGAGAAAATTGAAATAAAAACAATTTTACAGATTTAACAAAATATAGTACACGGATATTTACAAGGAAAAAAAACAAATAATCATTTTATAATACTCGTATGTCAACGGATAAACCGTACATTTAGAAAAACATACATAAAAAAGTAACGCGAGAACCGAATACAGATATTAAACAAAGTTATAGAAATAATAGTTTATGGAAGGCGAAATCAAACAGCAAGTTGACACTTACAATTCATATCAGTACTTTCAATTAATAAAAGAATTCACGAGTAGGATTTCAAAAATTTTTTATCGTTCGATTATGTATTTATTTGTGTTTTATTGCACTTCAGCTACTAAACAGAATAGTAATGGCTCTTGCAAGCAAGGTAAAAAAAATTAATGAAATGAAATGAACAATGCGAAATTTTTCAGCAAAATATATCGATATCGAATAGTGCTTCAAAGAAAAAATATTGACATTTTATAACGCTTTAAAATACTATTCGAGACGAAAAATTTACGAAATGATGTTCTGAAATTGTAGTGAATAGATTACTTACTGCGTCAATTTAATGTCAGAAATGATTTTCAAATGAGATTAAAATTCTAGTCTATGTTGAAATTTCAGCTACTTGACATCATTCTAAGCTATCTATTCAATAATTTCAGTTTAGGACTGAGTAAAGAGAAAGAGTGCTTATAAAAAAGTAAATTATATACGACATGATCTTCTCATTATCTATAAGTTTTACGAAATGGAATCGAAGCATAGTAGTTGGAGTGCATTTTAACGAATGTACGTATTAACCTGATTATTATCATTTATTTCGATATTATTAACGATTGAAAATGATAATTATTTATTTGGAAAAATTTTCGGATACGCTAAAAAACTTAATAAATTTTAAAAAGCGTTTCTAACGCTTTCGTTTTTATCAATGGGTAACATGAAAAATACGAATAATCAGGCACATAGAAAGCCACACACACATAACAAACTAGGTATTATAACAAACATCCGAAGCTGATCTTCATTTACACATCGAATCGTTCAACGATGATCAATATATTGTATCGTACTGATTTAGATTAGAAAAAAATACATCATATTTAAAGAAAAAAAAAAAAAAGATAGAAAAGAAGGAAAGAAGAGAACGAAAACTCGGTAACATTATTTACACGAATGAAAAGCATTTGAAAAACACTCGCTAATTTACAAAAATAAATCGATTCCTATCACTCTAGTCATTCTAACTGTTCTAAAAAATGTGGCGTTTTGAAATTCTCCGGCACCGGATCGTCTAATCTGGAGATCACTTTGTAAATGGATTTCTTCCACGACTGTTCTTGATCTTTACCGGTTTGGATAGCTTTGAAAAATTCTCGAAGAGTTTGCTCTACTACGTATCTAAAATTGGCCGGTACCTGATGAAATATACAAAGAACGATAAAGTTAGAAATGTTCACGCGAAATTTAAATTATTTAGGTAACCGATTTACGTCAGCTAAGAACGATGAATTACCTCTATATGGTTATTTCTATTGTAATGAAGATTCAGTACTCTGTAAATATCACAATCGACACTGACATGCAGATCATCGGCGTTCTTTATTCCTTCGCTGATCGCTTGTCTGGCGTATTTTTCCATTTGTATGTAATAAAATTCTCTGTAAAAAAAAAAAAATTAAAAAAATTAACATCGCAGTTATATGCAATGGTAGAAAATAAACTATACGAGTGTCTATTTTTAATTACGATTACGAGTATAATATGATTTATTTCAAAATGGTGTACATTAGGTTCTAGTGTAATGTGATAAAATTACAGATCTCAGAATAGAATTCATCGTGTCAACATACTCGGATTAAGAGTAAAAAATTTTAACGTGGTATTTCGAAAAAAATATATATTTACCATAAATTACCTAAAATTTATAGAGAATTATTTTCTTTGATATCTAAATTGAAATCAGTTAAGACTCGAGAGTTGAAAAATATCAAACACGCTAATTTTCTCCACCCAATTATATTTTAAACTTTACCACTCGTGATTTAATTTTGAAAATTGAAAAAAAAAAAAAACTTTCGAGATTACACTAACATCGTACCAGTGACGCAGAAAATTTTTTCCAAGATAATGCTACACGTCGGTGAAAAAAATATCCTCGTTATCTGCTCAGCTCACGGTGTCGATAAAAATCGTCGAATTTACTCATACTCTACATGACAACCAGTGCTGTAATGATCTCAAAAGTTATAATCTTTTATCAATTAACTGGACTAGCAGTACGTAGAGAAAGAAACCGGAAATTTTAAAATAGAACGAGAGATATGCGATCGCATCAGCATACGAGTAACAGCGGACGCTGATCGACCATAGTATACGTAATATAATCGCTATGATTTCTCATCTCGAACCGAACGTGGCTTACTAATTTAACGATACGCTGCAATTAGAGCCTTATAAAATCCCTGCGATAGATGTGCTGCGCAACTATCGATAAATAAACGATATTATGTAGATGTACCCGAAGCCCTAGTGCCTAGCTGCCTTCGCAGGTAGCTGGGTACCATACAATGCACGAAAAGTATAGCTATAAATTTTCGTCGTACACTCGTACATATTTACGACGATTAATTTCTGCTGTATCTACATACGATAGAAGCGGCGACAATTGAACTATAAGTGTGTACTTTACAAAGTACCTCTCTCGTAGCGTATACGTAATTGTGAATATTAAGTATACGTATAGATAGGTAGGTGACTACAATATACCTACGAATACTACATTAAAACATAGCGTAGCAAACGCCATTTGAGCGGCAAGATATTACATACACAATACAAATATGTAGTACTTATGCATATAAACATCTGCGCTAATATACATTTACCCAACCCAACGTAATTAAAAGTATACTTTCTTTGATACGTATACAGGTGTTGTGACAAAGATGTATGTACATGCAGAGTTTACGATACCGACATTAACGATATCACGTTATGGGACCACTTAACACTCGTACAACCTATTGTAATTAATCTAAACGTGTAAATTGTCACATTACACACGTTCCAATACTTTTGGCGTATTGCTAGCTCCTTTTTATTTTATTTTATTTTTTTGTACGAGTGTACTTTACACGATACCTACGATAGGTAGATAGATATGTATCTACGTCGGCTTGACTCGACTCGATTCAAAAATAATGAGTTGGCGTAAAACAACGAAATTTATTATGCGTATACTAAGTGAATAAAGTGACGTCTTAGAGGTCTGCAGTAAGAAAGAAGAAGAGGGTCAAAAGTTATGAGCATAAAAATCGTCTGCAAAGAGACTAAGATTTCGCAAATTAACATTGTAAATTCGACTGCAATATTTGCTGTCATTTCAAATATTCTGAAATAGAAAAAAAAATTGAAACTCTACTGATACCTGTTAAATGTTTGAAATTTCAAGCTACAGGTTTCCAGAGACTAGAAATTATTAAAACAACCGTTAAATTACAAAAATTCTCAAATATGCACCAAAGCAACAGTTGTTTTTAAAGGCTATGTGGTGGTAGAAGTGAGATGAATTGTGAAAACCGCGAGACGAAAATTTTCATTACTTCTTATCAAGGATACATATGGCTCCGATTAATTTATGTTGAACGGACCCAAATTTAATCTTGGATCGTACAGTTCTGCTCAAAAATGTTTCGCAATTTCCTCTCAAGGTTCTAGTGATTCCAAGTTTTGGTATTAACCTTTTAGGATGGTTGGTGGGGAGGGCTGGATAAAAGATTCTTAAAATTTTCGAACAACTACGATTTCTTGTCAAACGACTTGGTAACATTGAAAGCTCATATTTCGAGGTTGGTTGAACCTAAAATAAATCTGTTTGTACGGTTTTACAGGGATTTAAAAGGAAATTCAAAATCTATACGCGAAATTATTAAAGCTCAAAACTGAACTTAATGAAAGTTCAACTTTTCATGATTAGCACAAAAGTTTAACGCTAACATTTAAAAATATGAGAAAATTACCACGCAGAGATGTTTTTATGCTTGCTTCGACCAATCAATTTTTAAAATGAGATTTTAACATGCAGGGGACGGAGAGGGGCGCTCAATATATCAACTTATTTTTTTGATTCGACCCCCTCCCCCCCTCCAAGACCTCTAAAAAATGAAAAAAGTGAACCATACCGATTCTTACTTATGTGAGGTTGAAGTTGCTGAGTTTTAATATTCACATGTTTTATGGATACGTCTTCCCTGATTTTTTTTTTTTTTTTTTTTTTTTTTTTTTTTATACTGGGCGTGTGTAATTTCTAAGACTATTACGCCCAGTGGACAGGGA